>JAJHUR010109223.1:0-19867 GCA_027495735.1 Lutjanus campechanus | reverse complement strand
CACACACACACACACACACACCGTCGGCGAGAGCGCAGATCAGGAACAACATCCCCTCCTCCTGTGGTTTGAAATGGAGCGGGATAAGAGCTGTTGCCAAGGTCACAGCTCTGCATTTGCACAGCCATGGTTGTCAAAGGCTGAAAGGGCTCGAGCCCTTGAAACACCTTCTGGCTAGCTCCTCCATTCTGCATGTGGTGAAACTGCTGAAGGCGAAAGAGAGAGACGGAGAGGGAGAGGGGGAGAGAGAGCGGCTGGGAGGATGTGAGAGGGACAAGGGCAACGAGAAGGGAGTCTGCATTTCACTGATACCAAACCCTACCACACAGTCACACTTTGAATAATTGTGAGGGACAGGCTGTGGGCACCTCTGAGCCAGAATGTGGGCCAGAATAATACCCCTCCTCGGGGCTTTCTCTGGCAGCCCCGCGCCGAGGCCTTGACGGCAGCGCCATGCAAAGCCAGTTAGCAAAGCCAGTTAGCCACCTACACTAGCCATAGACTGCAGTTCATTTAGAAAACTTTAACCCGGAGCTGCACCTTTTTTCCAAAAGGAACGACACATTCCAAATGTCTCAATTGAAGCCTCGCTGGCTGAATAGTCTTTTCGGGGCGCTGCATTGTGGATGGACAGCCTTTTCAGGCAGCTTTTTAAGGGTTTTGTCAGACAGGAATTTAGATTGGAGTCTTACATGACCTTCCCCAAGGGTCACTGGTTGGATCTGCCGGAGCTTTTGTTGGCACACCTGGGTGATGACGCCCTGACGGAGCAACAGGCTCTCGTTTCAGGTTTTGTCCCGGGCAGAGAATGGGAGGGAAAAAAGAAAAAGCAAAGTCTTTGCTCCAGCAGGTGATTGTATCAGATTTGTCAAGAATGATAAAGCAAAAAACATAAAATTGGTATTAAAGAAACAAAACTAAATCGGATTTAATTAAAACATGATGAATAATGTTTGATTAATCCGAGCACAAGATGAAAGCTTGTGCGTGAAATCAGCTTATGCTCATTTTATCTGAGTATTGCGCTTTTACTTGGAAATGAATTTTTGTCATTTACAGTTATCGGGGTTCCAAATTTACAACTTAATCACCACTTGCAGACAAAGTTGGGCTTTGTCCTCTTCATCTCAGCGTGGCAACCCAACACGAACACACAACACTGTGCTTTTTTTTGCTTATGTTGGCAGCAATTTCAGCTGAAGCCAAAAGCACAGAGTGACAGCTGAGCTCCAGCAAGTGACAACAAAACTTTCTCAGAACTTTAATGCAGATTTCATCACAAGTGCAGGTGCAAAATTACATTTCGACAAATGCACTTTGAATAGCTGGCTGAGAGCAGGTTGAAAAAGTTTTTCACTTTTTTATTTATTCATGACCCCAAACTAACACAAAAAAAAAACACTCACAAATTTGTGCAACGTGTGTGTTAGACTATTTGCTGCATTAATAGACAACTGGACTACTCAGAGTGGACTTGTTTTGGGGATTTTGGTTTTGAATTCATTTATGAAACCTTCACGCAGAATAATGAAATTTGCGCAAATCACCGTTTCTCCAAAAACAATAGTGCAAGGTCAAGATAGGTTATAAATAATTAAATAAATAATTACAATTCATTATTTATTAGTTTAGTATCTGGATACTGAATTCTGCTTTGCTCAAATAAAGGGAAAAAAAGAGGATAAGTATGAAAAAAGTTTTGCCCAAAACTAGTATTGTTAAGATTTTAACAGTACTTCTGCTTTTACCGATACTGCTCATCGATCCAGTACTTTAAAGGTAGAGTCAGCAGGATTTGTCTGAGCTGCTCGTAAATGCCTCAAGACGTCAAATACCAGTGTTTTGGGGTTGGTGAAACATCCTAAACACAGCAAGATAATGACAAAAATAAGGATTTATAGGTAGACGGCAGGATCTCTGCAGACACAGACACCACCACACACCGGGTCATAAATCATGATTTAAAGGGTTTATGTAATATGAGTCATTGTTTTTAAGGAAAATGTTGCAGATTATACCTTTAATGTTGCTCCCGTCAGTGTGTTTTGTTATTTTTAAGAGAAAAAAACCAAAAGAAATTAAAGAACAGAATTAACATTCTTTATTTTTCTCTGTATATAAATAAGTATCCTTGAGGATGTTAATATACATACATACCTGACCTATGTAAGACAGTAATTAAAGAGTTATTGAATTTATTGGACCAAAAACAACAAGGCATGCTGGTAAATTAGCTAACTCGTTTACGTCATACACTTGTTGCAGGCTAGTAACTTAGCGACTACACTGCAGAAATGCTATCTGAGCGCTGTGACGGTGGAACTGTGAATTTTTGAACAACAAATGCTCTGATCAGTTCACATAAGAATTTATGAACATACGCATACAAACAATATGCTCACTAATTGTTACTTTTAATCATTAACCTGTGGTTATATAATTGAATTAACTCTGTGTGGGCTCTAGGCTGCTGGCAGACAGAACATACCTGAGGTGGAGGAGGCTTCTGCCCTCACATTCAAGAGATTTGTTGCTGTAATGAGCACTGTCCGCATTGACTCAAGTGAGGTATAATCAGACTTTTAGATGTTTAGTTTTCTCTGAGTCTGTGTGTGTGTGAGAGAGAGAGAGGCAGAGAGAGGTGGCCCTACCCTTCACGCATACGATAGGCCCAAAGAGAGAGAGAGAGAAAGAGAGAGAGGTGGCTCTTCTGGATTGGGAATAGCAGCAAATGTATAAACTTTTCCAACAGCATAACCAACAACATCAGAGCTTATCAGTAATATGATCCGCTTTAATACTAAGTGTGTGTATCCATCCCCACCAACAACAAACTATGGCTGATATGAGTTTGAGATTACTGTTGTAAATGTTGTAAATGCGACAAGATCTCAACAAGAAATTGACTAAGAAATCCTGGTAATGCTTTATATTAAGGTCCTTGTAATAAGCATTAGTTATTAAGTGAAAGACCCTGAGGCATTGTCCTTGGTCTAGATTTGGAAGTTACATAAAGCATAATTAACTGTTAATAAGTGCACAATTAGATACTAATAAGTGTATAACAAAGTAGGTATTAATCTGAATAAAACAAAGCTTAGCAAAGGTTTAACAAAGACATAATAGGTAAGTTAGTTAAACTCAATAAATGTGTTTGGTTTTACTTACAGGTATAAGGGCTGTTCACAAGTTTTTGCAAATTCTTATCAATAAATAACAATTAAGCTATGTCTGTGGGACACATTACATTTTTATCCACATTTATATGTAGTAGTGGACAGGATAGGATAATAAAAGACAAGAAAAGTATTAAAAGTCACTCCTGCTCTCATGTCAGCTGCTTTTCATCAACTGCTTCTTGCACAATATGGTATAGTTTGTTTCTTTTGTCCATAAACAGAAACCTTCAGCGGGTAAAAACTACAAATTTACTGTATGTTCCATATCTAATCTTAGCTATCAGACACCAAACTCAGCTGTGTTTGTTTGTGCAGGTAACATCTGCACTGAGTGAGAAAGGCTGCTCTCAACCACTAAGTGTTGTATCCCTGCAAGGAAATCTGGGAAATCTGAAAATAGCCCCGAGGCTCCCAGTGTTATTGTAGGGATCGAGGTGGATGATGCAGAAACCATTGGGAAGCCACAGTGGGATGGTATTGGACCAGGCTTTGTTTGGATAAATACGTTCCGAGATTACGTGGTTTGCCAAAGTACAGCCACTTGTTTTCGCTTGTTCAAACACTGGGGCTGTTTTTCTTTGAAACTGCACAGGAATGAAAAAAAAAAGAGAAAACCAAACTCGGCTTCCACATGTTGAAAAAGTCCACCTTGAAGAATGATATATAGCCCGAAGTCGTGGCATTTTTCATGTGTGAGAAAGGAGAGTTAAAAAAAAATCACAAAGGTCCAACAGAGAAATCAAATGATAAAGTCACTTAAAATTACACTTCCTGCTCCTTTATGGTTACACTGTAAAAAAAAATATACTTTTTGCTTTAACTTAAAATTTAGTGTCTGGGCTGCCTCAAAAATTTAAGATGAGGTAATCTTGTAATGATAAAAAAAACTTTAAAGTTTCTCGACAATAAACCTGATATTAATTCAGTTGTACTTAAGAAAACTTGTTCAATATGCTTAAGATATTAAGTTGACCCAACAACTCTTCAGTCACACTGATGAACGTCACAAACAAAAGTGATTTCCTTTCACATTTTCTCAGTTTGAAAAGTCAGTTCCTCGTTTCAGAAAAAGAACTTACAGCTTCACTCGTTCCTGTTAGAGCTTCTTTGTTCCAGAATTGAAGCTTCATAAGTCCCGCCCCTTTTTGCTTTGTGCATCAATAACAGTTAAGCAAACTTGATACCTCAGTCAGCTAATTTTGGCAAAACGCAAGGTAACTTGACGTAGAGTAGCTAGTTAGTTAGCATTTTGCCAACATTAGCTAACTTAAGATATGATTATAATATTGTAGATTGTAATATAAAGTTGACTGAAGCACCAGAATTTCTCAACTGTCATTGGAGGACAGAGTGAAAATGGGCGGGACTCAGGAAGGGTCAACTGGTCACAAAGACGATATGCAAAACTTCTCTAAATTGTAAATCAAGACAAACCTTCATCATAGTTTACAGTGTTTTCATTATTGTGAAATCAAGCAACCATGACTTATCTTAAAGTGTATTAGAGAGTTTTTTAACTCTCACACAGTGCATGCTGGGAAGTCAGCCAGTAAGCTTAGCTTATTACTTAATTCTTAATTTAATGAGTTGATTGAACTCTGTACAGTACATTCATTCAACTCAAGTCAAAAGACGTTCGAGGTTAGTTAGAAGAACTAATGTTAATACGTTCTGAAGTGTTCTGAAAATAAATACTCTGGGAAGTATTAAATTTTTAAAAAATTATGAGTTTAATAAACACAAATTGAAAGTTGATTCCACTACATTTTTGTCTGCTTTTTTACAGTGTAGAATGGACAGCTTTATTGAACCTGTGCAAAAAAAAAAGAGGAGAAAAAAAAGAGTTGACACAAGTTTAGTGCATACCTCAGCTAAACAATGTGTGGCGACAACCTCTCAATATGGTCTCCTGTTTGAGTTGGGAAGTTATTATGAAAATGAACCTGCGAGTTTCCGACGGCAGCAGACTGACAGGGCCTTCAAAGAACTCACCCCCATCGCCTCTCTCTGAGCGCCGCGATCATAAAGGAGACTATCTGGGGCTTTTCATAAAGACAGAGTTCATCGGGGTCAACTCCGGAGCGTCACGTCCGTATCGCTCTGGCTTTCTGAACACCTGGCACCTGCTTTTCTCTTCTGCGAGCGGAAGCCAGGTCTGAAAAGGAGATAAAGTGCTGATTGTCCCTTTCCTGCCTTCTTTTTCGACGGAAGTCGGGGGTATTGAAGTGAAACCACTTGCCTTTGAAGATGCCTCCCTGGTTACTCTTCACTCCCGGGGAGTCTCCCCACTAGTCTCTGCTGATTAATCAAAGTGCTCCATCATCAAACATTGATGCTCACACGATTCACCGGCGCCTCAGCGGAGCGTATAATGTCTAGATATCATCATGCCCTCACAATGGTAATTGAAGGGCAATTGCGCATGCCATGTAAAGATACGGGATCTACCGCAACCAGTATGCAAGACGTACAGCAACTTGCCGCTTATGTTCCAGATCTTCATGTAAGGCAGCCAGCCGCACTTCCATAAAAGAGCCTCTCAGACCCACATCTGACAAAGCTGTTCTCAGATGTGATGAAATGCATAATGAATAAGCTTGTATGTGCCTGTACGGGACCTCCTGCTTGTTCAGTACAGAACTTGAACTACTTTGACTTGCAAGAATACTGGAGAGGGCTGCAAGTGCCCCACTTCAGATTTTCACCTTCCTACATTAACGTATATTTTGCAGTGGTTAACACTGTTGCCTCGCTTTGAATCCTCCAGCCGCTTGGGGCCTTTTTTGGGGGTCTTTTTGGGGGCCTGAGTAACTTGAATTGGCAACTCGAAATTGCCCATAGGTGTGAGTGGTTGTCTGACTCTATGTGTTAGCCCTGAAGACTTGTGCAGGATGTCCCTCGACTAGGTTCAGGTCCTCATTGCACAGTACTGGTGGGTACAGTTGACAGATGGTGGGAAGTGAAAAATAAGCAAAACAAAATATATGACATTTGATGTTTTAGTGATTTATATCACATTCCTGTGCAATTTTGAATGTGATTAATCTCTGCTCTATAGCCAGGCAGAATAGTAAGGTTCCAGCTGTAATTAATATTTGGGGAAGCATCTGTATTCAAAATAAACTAAGAGGTGGAGCACAGTTTTGCACATTCAGTTACTGACTGTAGTATCAGATGCTTCAGTTAAATAGAGCACAGATATCATCCAGTTTAATCATTAGTCAGCACAGATAAAGCAGTAAAGTCAGCACACTAATTAATCTGCTCCTGCTGTTTGTTTCTTGACATCAGCTTGATATCTGCAGACAGCTGGTGAGCTAGTGTTAGCTGCCCGTCTCACATTATACGGAATTCCCAACTTCCCGGTTGGAAATTTCAACTGGAACATGGATTTCTGCCTCAGAAAGTTGTAGGAACCTCACAAACCTGACCACAAAATCCAAGATGGCTGCTGCGCATCAACAGTCGTGAAAATTAGAGTAATAACTGTATTTTAGCACTTTTGTCTTCAGTGTTATTAAATCAGTTGCACACACAGTACTGTGTGTACAAAATAGTGTGTAATACGTTGTTAACAAGCACAACAAAGGTTTTCCTGGAGGCGTCGACGTCATTCTTAGCTCCAACTTCAGACATCCGAGGAAAATGGAAATCAGCATTAAAGCATAGTTACACTGCATGTTCAACTGTCGTAGTTTATTCATCCATTCTCAGTCTTAAAGGTTTGGGTAGGCCGGAGAATATTTCAGATTTCAAACTGGGCTGTGGCATTCTTAATTACAACTCTGATCAACACATTACTGTACCAGTGATGAGATATAAAATAGGCAGGTCACCAAATATGGTGCAACACCTCTTAAACTAGGTCAGATAAATTCAGAATACCATATGATTTAAATCCCATGGTTTTGTTTTTATTAGTTGTGGTTACATAAAATCTTTATGGTAATTTCAAACCTGTGCTATTAAAGCATAAAAAGATGTTATTTAGTCATTTTTCGTGGCCTTTCAAGGCCCACCTGCAGGGCCTTCAAGGGCCACCAGTGGGCTGCGAAAAAACACATTAATTTCCCATGTTTTCCACATGTGGCCACATGATCACATGTAGGAAACATGTGGCATGTGTTTCACATGAGAATATACTTATTACACCATGAAAATGTGCCAAAATGCCATGTTTCCCAGGTGCAAAGTTTTTAATATAAAAAACAACTTTCCACATATTTCATATGTGATTTTGCACATTTGAATATTCATATTTCACATTTGAATGTACTATATATGGGTTTCACATATTACACCATGAAAAGGTTCCAAAAGCACATGTTTCCCATGTGGAAAGAACATGTTTAACATTTGAAAAACACATGAAATTCATCTTTTTTTCTGTAAGGGGTATCACTGTGCAAAACCAAAAATTCTAATAGAATCAATTTGATGTTTTACCCAGCCTGAGCTAGAGGTGATACTGTACCTGACCAGTGTCCAAAATGACTCCAAAGTGGGCACATAGAGCAGCCACATCACCGGTCTAATTTTCAATCAACAGTGGTTGGTGTGAGTAGAAGTCCAGTCAACCTGATATTGGCAGCGTGAAAAGAGATACACCAACAAGTGATGAGCAGAGAGGAGGTCTGTTCAGTCTAACTCATCTTCCTTTAACTGCACCCTGAAGGCGGAGATTTCCAGCATGTTCCCGAGTCCTCGCTGGTGGCTGTTTTGGTGTTACGCTTGAGTACAATGACATTAGAACATTGGTTTGGGGCCTTAAAAATAACTTGTCTGTGGTAGGTACTTGGAGACATGTTCCTGTAATTTAGCTGGGAGCTGTCCACGCTGTATGCTCTGCAGTGCAGGGAGAACGGCAGAGAGATGCCTGCTGTTTAGAAAGCGAAGTGTGTGGTCGTGGTGTTGTGTCTCACCTAACCAGCACTACCCTGATGAAACCCACGCAGTAAGACCGACATGCAGCAGGAAAAATCTCTTCATGCTCCCTCCTCGGAGGGAAAAAAAAAAACAGTTTTAGGAAAAAGAAATAAAAGAAAAGTTGGCCTCCAGTTAATACTCCTCATTTTCAGTTGATATCTATCCAAATGCTGACACCTATAAACCGCTGACATAATGTTCTGCTTCATTTCCTGTTTTTGCATTGCGTTTTAAAAATGCTGACGCTCCACAGTATGAATCACCTGAGAAAACGTCTGCTTTTGCACTTGTGAAAATCGACACATTGTCTTATGCTGATCCTCACAGCCTTTAGATTTGACTTTGCTTACACAGTCTGCGTCGGTCTTTTAAGCTGAAATGTCTTTCAGCATGTTTAACAGCAGGGCACCACCATCAACACTTGATTTACCAAGGGAGCCCACTGACAGCTTTAAATGGGGAAATCTGTATGTGGAGGACATGGTGTTTTTGGAATGTCTCATTCTTTGAAATTAGTGGAAACAGAGGGAGGACTGGACAAATTGAGGGCAGCTGAAAGAACACTCCCCCCCCCACCACCACCATCTGTCCTGTATTTTTGTCCCTCCCTGTAAAGTCAGTGAGATAATTGAAGTTGGTTGCACTTTATTTTACAATACTCTAATAAGAGGTCACAAGCTGTACTTCATATCAAATTAGACAAAAAGTGGAAATAATGTTCTTTATGAGACAGTATTAGATCCCTTATTAGACTTCATTAGAGGGTAGTTTAGGATACATTGCATCAAAACTGTACTGTAAACTAAAGTGTATTGTGACTCACGATTAGATTCTTCCCTCTAATCAATTCTAAAAGGTTTAACAGTAGGAAATAATACACTTTAGTTTGCAGTACAGCTCTATTGTGCCCCAAATTACCTTCTAATAAAATCTAATGGAGTTTTGACAGTGAGAAATAACACGCTTTAGTTTACAGTACACTTCTCTTTTAATGTGTCCCAAGTTACCGTCTAAAAAGGGTCTGACACTTTATATAATATAATACACTTTAGTTTATAATACACTTTGTTACAGTACAGCTCTGTTGTAATGTGTCTCAAGTTACCCCCTATAAGGGTCTGACAGTGAGAAATAATACACTTAAATTTACAGTACAGTTCTGTAATGTGTCCTTAATTACCCTCTAATAAAGTCTAATAAGGATCAAACAGTAGGAAATAAAACGGTTTAGTTTGCAGTCCAGTTCTGTTGTAATGTGTGTTGCATGTCGGTGCTGCAATCTATGCAACTCTACAGTCTAAGAAAGGTGGTCAAGATGTCAGGCTCACGCCTTGGCTGGGAAAATTAAACCTAAATGCAACAGGGTTCAAGACTGAGGAGGGAAAGAAGCTTAAAAAATAAAAATAAAAAAGGGGGGAAAAAAAGAAAAGAAAACACCGGCCCCTATGAATTGTATGAGCTCCCCTGTAGTTGAATTATAGATCTGCTTCGGTGTGTTTGCCTGGATGATTGACAGAGGGGGTAGGCACATCTTCAGACCCCATGCCCCTGCCATGAAAGTGAAATGAAATCTCAAAATGTACCGCAAGAGCTCTGCAACTCTCAGCATTCTCTGTTTCTGACTCAATGCCAGCGATAGGCAATGAAATCTCCTTATTTGACCATAGTGGCTTCATGCAGTAATAATCTTATTCCCTTATGAACCGTAGCACTCGTGGGAAAAGGTCCTGACTGTACTCCTTGCCTATGCATAACTGTCATTCACCGCGTTTGTGCATGTTTTCCTGTGTCGCACTTAGAATTTTTCATAATTTAAATCTTCCCGGAGCCAAAGTAAATACATTCACACGCTCGTCATGATACATTTTATGCTTGGTGTTTTTTGACAGTGAAGCCAGTGAATATTCTTAGAGTATTTCATTAAAATGTAATTTTGAAAACACGTTTTTGTAAATATTATGGTTTACGGTTCCTCGAACCAAAACCACAAAATCTTCCAAAACTGCCCATATGAGTATTTTCTGAAATGGCATCATGACATTGTGGGGACCTTGTGATCGTACAACCACGTTTACAGATTGTTCATGATGGATGATGATTTCTCTAAAACCTGGATTAACTTTTGTGACTTTGTCTTGTCCAACATTTTCAACCTTGCTGCAGTTTGCAGTTATTTCTTTCTATTATTATTTCTGCATGTGGCAACTACAGTATCATTATGCTTATGACATAATTATCATATTAGCTTATGACAAATAAACTATACTTAAAGGCACCTACAGACTGTGAGAGTTCAGCAGTCTCATAAGTTTATTGCGACATGGATCTAATAAACTTGGGTATGACATCACAGTTTGATGTATGATGATCACACCTACTTACTAAAGACCTGCTAAATCGTATACTAGGAATCAAGTCAGTATACAAGAAAACATCAGCATGCGTCATCCATCCATGCTGCTTTAGTGGAAAACAATGAAGCTAAGCAAGAATCGAGCCCCTGCAGACATAGTATCGTCAAGGTGAGGCAGAAGAGGCCAACTTGGGATGCAATTTTGCAAAGAGAGCCTGAGGTATTGTTAAGTATTTCATTATGCTAAGTATGCTAAAATAGCATAGTAAACATATGTTTGTGCATTTCTGTTGGTTGGTTAGTTGTTGGTTAGACATAGATCATTGTAGCAGACACAATGTGAGATGGTTATCCCAAATTTATGACTGAGAATTTTGTCCGAGGCTGTTTTTGGTCATAAGACCGTGAGAACGGTCGTCTTTGAACCTTTTCAGAGCTACAGCCAAAGATATCGCCACATTTCTTTCATGTTGGTCATCTTTTGTACGGGACAGCCCAAAATCAAACAGCGTTAACCCGAAAACTAGAAAACTAGAACTGCCAGCTCTTATCTTATCTACTTTTTCTAAACTAGTCTGTATTTTCATTTACATCGCTTTTTATAAACATTTTTATTTCATTTTTAGCTCTATCGGCCATAGACTGTCATAATGACGATATGGAATCATATGGAATCATTGTCTTTGTCAATGAAACAAAATAACACAAGTGGTCTCAATATCCAATTTCCTGACATTAAAGTACAAATTATCAATTAATTAGAATTAAAAATAAAGTAGGGGAGACCAGGGATGGTTGTAACACTTTTTGTCTGGTTTTATTTTTGTACCCATTTCCAGCCTTTTCCAATAGCCTATGATTATTTCTGCGCTGGTTCTAGGTGAAAATTTGTCATTATTAATTTTAAAATAGCATGTTTATAAACTTATAAAATTTATCTGTTTCTCACTCTGAGTAATTCTTGATTAATCTAAAATTTGAATCGGATCGCTGATGGTTATTATTCTACAGAAAAATACTGCTGTGAATGTGTGCAATTATTACATAATATAATTTACATTTTCATGTTATATCATTTTTTAAAAAGGTAAACAGAAAAAATGGTATTTGGTATTTATCATGAGAGATAAGAGTTTGGAAGCCGAAGGTCAAAATGACGCTTATGGCCGTTCTAGTAGTTATGGAATTCTGGCACTTGGAGTGTTAACATTCAGCAACTGAGACACTTGGTTAAAGTTGTAATCCTTAAGATTTCAGTACTGGTTGATCACGATACCCATGGTTACAGATGATAACAGTAAGCACAGATGAATGCTACAGCCGACAGAAATACAACAGGAGAACAACTAATGCATCTGTTTACAGTGCAGCCAAACAAACTCAACACTAACTGGTGACAAATGCATTACTTCTCAGGTGACTTCTTCACAATAAAAGCCTGTATTGGCATTAACAGAAACAGCTCTGATATGGCTGTAGGAGAGCGGACTCAATCGTTTTTTTTTTTTCGTTTGTTTTTTTTTAAAAGAGGTTTGTTTTAATGAAAATCTGAAGGATTACAACTTTTAGGTACAGCTCGGCAAAATCAAATATAATTTTTGACCAAAATATTGTGATATTTATCAATATTACAACTACATTGTACGGATGATTATTGGTGCTTTCACAAAATATTAAGAAAAGAGATAATTGCACCCACTTTTCTGATGGTTATTAAAATGGATGAAGGCAAATAACAGAACAGCTAGAATGGTCAGTCCAGAAAGTTGTAATACAGCCTTTAAAACCAGGAAAAGACAACACTTACTCCATGTCATGATGTAACAACATCTAAAAGATGATATGTGGTCTCATTAGGATATCTATATAATATCGAAATATTGCTCAGCCCTACTTAAAGGTTATGGCAGTTCTGGCTGTCAAAGTCAGACACTGTTGTTCACCCAATCGTACACGTAAACTGTCTCTGTTTTGTAACTTGTGACGCTAAACCTCCACCTTTGCTTCTGAGGCAGCAGTTATTTGTGCAGTCATGAGAGATCATTGCAAGGAGAAGACAAACATAAGTTGTTTATGTGTTTATGAACAACCCTGTTGTTTTTCTTACTTTTGGTATTTGTATTTCCTCCTAGGTATTTCCAATATAATCAATAAGAGACTGCAATAACAATGTCTTGTTCTTCAGTTGTTCCTCATATTCATCTTTGACATTTGTAATTTTCTGTTTCATGGTGTGGCTGAGTGACATTTGTCATCTATCAGAGTTTAAATAACATGTACATTTTTAATAGTATTATTAAATCATAGACAGATTCCTCTGGCGTCTCGTCCTTCATGCTCTCTAAGTTTCCTGTGCTTAGTATTCTGACTACAACAGCTGTGTGAAAGTATTCATCATTAAAGTTCAGTCAATCTGAGCGCCTGACTTCCTCCCTCACTTTGGCGCATCACACTTCTGCAGGGCGTACAGTATTTAATTTAGTCCAATCTTTATAAATCAGCAAAACCATTCTTCTTCTTAATGGAGAGGAAATGTGCGTGGCATGTCAACTAGTGGTTAACCTCGCTGAAGTTTCCCAGTGTTAATCTTGGAGGAGCATCTGAGCTTTTTAATAGGAAAAGCCAATTAAAAATCAGTTAACATCTCTGAATCCTGCCATATACCTTTTCCCTTTAGAAAAAAAAAAAGAAAAAGACACCTGAATACCCACACTGTTCCCAGCCGAGAGACCCATGACTGCACCTAATCCGCAAATTATATAACACACGGGCCATTTCCCTATGTAATTCCGCGGGAAACAAAAGGACAGTTATTTAAGGGGAGCAGTTATTCCGCACGGCGCTGGCAGGGGCACGGTGGCTGCCGGAGAACAGCCTCCCCGCTCTCTCAGCACCATGAAATGAAAATTTACATTCGCTTAGTGGTGCCGTGGTGCTCGGTGGTAGACAGCTGTATTTTTAATGAGAGCGGGGAGATTTAATTACCTCTGTTTTAGCGGGCAAGACTTCCGCGGTGCAATGACAAGGGATATACGGTGCAGGGAAGAGGTGGCAGATGATTTCTCCGCTCGCATCCCAGCAGTCGCCGAGCCGAGGCGAGCCGAGCTAGCTGGCACCGGGGCTGCAATTAATCCAAATTTATTCCACTACTGTACACGGCTGATCTGAAGGAGACAGTGGAAATAGTCAAGGTGGTGAGTCTCCAAAAAGAGAGGGAGGAAAACAAATAAATACACCTTTAAAAAAAAACAGCCAGAATCTCCAGATACTTTGCTGACATGTAGCACTCATATTCTAATGTGATGATTATTGTTGCGAATTTTCCCCCAAGGCCTTGTTTTTTATCACATCAGCAAACTTCTTCAAGGCCACATCTGACATCTTCATGCTTATTTTCCGCCGCAGAATCCCAAGTCTCTACAGAGGTGGTGAAGACGACAGAGTATCTGATGCATTTATCAGCCCGACAACACAGGCCAGATAAACGCCGCCGCCTTCTGCTCATTCATCACTCTTTGAACTCATGTAGCATCGGTGCACGCTTAGAAATAAGGGTTCAAAAGGGGTTCTTCCTGGAGGGCCGAGGTTCTACCCAGAGCCATTTGCTTCTAAAGAACCTCTTTTTTAACAAAAAGGGTTTGTCAAGGGTTCTTTGTAAGACTAAGGGTTCCATCCAGAGCGCCTTTCATCCAAAGAACCCTTTTTAGAAGAAAGAGCCCTTGAAGAGATCTTTCATAATGGGTTTGTCAAGGGTTTTTTGTATCATAATATAAAAGAGTTCTCGGGAGAACCCTCTGGGTAGGTTCTAGATAAAACCCTTGGAATATAAAAAGGTTATCAAAAGAACCCTCTGAGAGTGTTCTAGATTTAACCCTTGGAGTACAAAAAAAAAAGGTTGTCGTGAGAACCCCTTGAGTCTATTCTTGATAAACCCTTGCAGTATAAAAAGTTTCTTGGTAGAACCACCTTCATGGGTTCTAGTTAAAACCATTGGACTATAAAAAAAAGTTCTCGTAAGAACCCCCTGGTTGGGTCCTAAGTAGAACCCTTGGAATATTAAAAGGTTCTCAGCAAAACCCGCTACATGTGTTCTAAATAAAACCCTTGGAATATAAAAAAGGTTCTTGATAGAACCTCCCTGGTGGGTTCTAGATAAGGCCAGTGAAATATAAAAAGGTTCTCTATAGAACCCCTGAGTGTGTTGTAGATAAGACCCTTGGAAAAGAAAAAAAAAGTTCTTGATAGAATCTCCTGGATGGGTTCTTGTTGACACCCTTAGAAAGTGGAAAGGTTCTGGATAAAACCTCCAGAGAAGGTTCTGGATAGAACCATTATGCCACAGATGGGCTCTCTGTAGAACCTCACATCTATTCACAGATGGTTCTGGGTATATAACCCTTTGTGTTGGGTTCTACATAGAACTCTCAGCAAGGGTTCCAAGTGAAACCTTTATAAAAAAGTTCTACCAGGACCCCAAAAGGGTTCTCCGATGGGGAGTAGCTAAAGAACACTTCAGGGTTCCAGTTAGCACCTTTATTTCTCTGAGTGTGCAGAGTTAATGTGAAGCTGTGTATTCTAATCAATGAGCAGCAGTCTTGTATTTCACTTCTCTGTCACATGCCATCAAATGAGCTCAATTGGTGAGACTGAGAGATTATCGCTGTCTTCATTTCAGCATGAGATGAATCAATTGGCAGAAGAATCAATTTAAGCGGTATCTGGTATCTACACCCACCCACCCACACCCACACACACACACACACACACACACACACTCTGTGGCATGAAGTTTTATTTTATCATCATGGGGGAATGATTCAGAACAGTGGAGTTTGTGAGAGCTGGATCGGAGACTTAATTCTATCTGAGGGGAGATAAAGTGGGTTGTTTTGACCATCGTGCCTAATTGAATATTCACAAAGATATAATTGAAATGCTGATAGCCATCAGAGCCGTTGTATGAAAATGATAATGAGTCAAGGTCAAGGCAGACACATACATTTTCTTTTGCTCCGAGCACCAATGGAAGGAAGGTCTCATTCAAAATGCTAAACAATCTCACTGTAATTATGCATGATTAGCAGTTGGAAAAGCAAACCAAGTACATCCAAGTACATAATGAGTGAAGGAATGTTGGTTTTTCAATATTGATGGTGTTTGCTGCTGCTAATTTAAATTTCAGATATATTCCACTCTTATTAAAGCAGCAATGCTTGTTATTATTTGTCCACTTGGGAGCAACAGATGTTGTGAACACATTTACACACCTTATAAAGAAAAAAGAATTAGCGTATTTACATCCATAAGTCAGCATTAGCATTCATTTGTAGTCCAATAGTCAGTCAATTTTTTTAGCTCTTTTGGTCAGCTTTAATTCACCACATGAACGAAAGGTCTTAAAGCTGCTAAATGCTCCACTACATTCACAAGCTAGTTGCTAACAAAGCTCGTATAGTTAGCTGCTAATGCAGTTAGTGACTAGCTGCTGCGTAGTGCTTGGTAGAGCTTTTTCACCCTAAATATGTGTTCCTGCAGGAAACGAGCTTGATCAGAGCGGTGAGACTGAAATTCTCTGTAGAGTTTAAGGAGACTGCAGAGTGACCGCTTTCACTGTTTGTTATTTCTGTCATTCTGTAGCTTCCCAGTAATGCTTCTTATGTATTTAAATATAATTTGCAGTACATATGTGTGTTTTACTGTTAGAACGCTATTTTCCCAAGATCTTCTGACAGTGTTTCCCCCACGTGACCTTACATATTAACCCCATAAGGTGACAGAGGGGAGAGCATCGGCGCTCTAACCTACATCACTGCTTTTTGCTAACAGCTAACCTTAAGTTCAAATTTGAAAAGAATGCAGATGAAGTCACCCTTTACGAGAAAATATTAATTAGAGTTGCTACAAAAATTGCGTATTGTACAACAGCAATCACACTTTTACAATACTGTTATTAAAAAAGTTAAATTGACTCAAAAAGACATTTAAAATATTATCAACAATGAAACTGTTTTGCATTGATCTATAATTAATGTACAGAACCCTGTCCCTACAAATTACATTACAATTAAGATAAAATAATGCTCTCTGGAATATATTTTGTATCAGCATAACAGGAAGTCATTAAAATCGATCAGATCTGCAAACCGATTGATTGATTTAGCTGTTTTTGCCACCTAAACAAGAAACACAACATTGACATGACATCAGCTTATAAAGTTGCGAACACAACCGTATTTGCAAATAGTTGTTTACACATCCAGCTGACACAGAGTAACACTAGCATTTTTCTGGGATCAAGTGTCTGTCCACCAAAGACATGTAAGTCCAATATTCATTGTAATGTTTTGCTCTGCCTTGGTCTCCACCAACTGAGAGAAATATCTACCCTTTTCTATGTTTTGTACTGTATGTTTGTTTGTTTATTTATATAGTTTCTTACTTCCTCATTTAATTATTGACTTACTGACGTTCAAAGGGCAAAAGCACATTAACATTGCAGTTTACACTTTAATATAAATATGCCAGAGTTAGCTAGTAAGCTCATTTTCATTCATAGTCCCAGACTATAATAACATAATGTATGTTATCAATATGATGCTTAAGCAAGTACTATAATATGATGTAATACAATATATAAACACATTACAGATGAGGTAGCCAGTTTCCTCATAGTTGTAAGTTCAGTCAACTTAAAGACACATATTTAGAACCAGCTAATTGCTAACTTAAGTTGCAGGACGAGTAGCACACACTGGGAGCTTTTATTTTTCCATCCATCCATCCATCTTGAACCAAGTGTGATTGCATTACATTCCCTCCAGAACCTATTTGGCAAAAGCAAATTTGTAGTTTATAAAGTGTTTTGTAGGAGTCAAAATTGTAGTTCACTGTGCTGCACTGTTGATTCACCAGTTCTACACACCATCCCTGTGCAGTGAGTTCCAGCAAAAATCATGTCTGGTCATCCTAACACTCCAAGATCCATGATTTAATCAGCAAATTGATGTAGGTTAGTAACAATACCACAGCTGCCCGGGGATACCGCCTGTATAGAATTCTTGATACTCAATTATTTTAATCCAAAACTCCATTATTTATTCATTTGCTGGGTCTGGTGGTTCATAATTTAGGTCCCAGAAAGTAAAAATTCAGCTATGGAGCAATTAAGGGGATGTTCAGCAGCAATGGAGCCCAAAATCCACCTCCAGCTAATGTTTATAATATTCAAATACCAGCATGGATCCCACTCCTCTGTATCATTACGAGTCCTCACTGCACTACAAGTTTGAGTCAAACATGAGAATAGTTGGAGGCAATGTGTTCCTTGGGGTTTAGTGGAAATTAAAGTTTTAGAAATTGGTTCATGCCAATCAATGTGGTGAGTAAGGAGGGAGGGAGGGAGAGGCAACATAAGGGAGAGATGCAGGAAGAGAAAATAATGAGGCCAAGAGTGCAGGAAGGATAAACCGCCATGATGATCGGAGTGACAGTGACTGAGAGGAAGAGGAGGAGGAGACAGTCAGGGAAGCCCAAACTCATTGAGTTCATGTTAAGCTTACCCGAACTCCTCTGCAGCACTTGTCTCTTTACAAACTGCCAATCCGCCCGCTCCATCATCCTTCACCACTCTATCCTAACCCTCCCTCGCACTCTCGCCGCCACCATATTTTCCTTTCTTCCCGCCTCTCCCCCCCCTCCTCTCCTTCACTGTTTGGATTTGGGCAGACTTGAACTTCCCCCCTCTGTCCCCCAGCCAGCTATGAATCACATGGAGGCCAGGGACCCAGAGGCTGCCAGGGCCTCCTGATGACTCCCAGCCCGGCCATAACAAGTGGCTGACAGCTCTATTTACATAAGACCAGCAGGCAGCGCCGAGAACCAGCCCAGTCGAAGTGACACACACACACACACACACACACACACACACACACGCACCGTGCAAAAAGGCAGATATGTCATAATAACACTTGGTGGGGGTATGAATGAACGCCCGGCTCCAAAATAAATGCGGGAGATGCACAGTCAATAGGTTTTATGGCCCCGGGGCGAAGATCCAAGCATTTGTTTTTTGGAGTTTTTCCACATGAGTGCAGAGGGTGGTGGGACCCAGGGGACGGGGGGCCTTTAGACCTCTATATCCGCCCCAGTCATACGTCTCTCATCACTAGATACCAAGGAGAGCAGAGTGAAGTATAGCCCTGTTGATTGATGTTTAGCTGTTATATTGGGGCTAATGTGCCTCTTTGACCTTTCATCTGGACATGAGCACTGACCTCTCTGGCTGTAAAAATACATCTTTGGCTGCATTTCAAATATAGACAATTATGGATCACACTTTATTTTAGCACACAAATAAAACATAACAAACTGTACTTTGTAAACTAGAAATAATACTCTTTATTAACAGTGTTAGACTCTTTATTAAACCCTTATTAGAATTTATTGGATGGTAATTAGAGACACGTTACAACAGAGCTGTACTATAAAACAAGTTTATTATTCCCCACTGTTAGACCCTTATTAGACTTTCTAAAAGGGTCATTTGGGTCTTTTTACAACAGAACTGCACTGTAGCTGCACTGTAAACTAAAGTGTATTGTTTCCCACATAGTTAGACCATTATTAGACTTTAGTTTACAGTACAGTTTTGTTGAAATGTGCATGTAATAATGTGTATTGTTTACCACTCTTAGATGCTTATTAGACTTTAACAGGTAATTACAGACACATTACAAAAAACTGTACTGTAAACTAAAGTGTATTGTTTCCCAGTGTTAGACTCATACACTTTAGTTTACAGTACTGTTCTGTTGTAATGTATGCCTAATTACCTCTAATGAAGTATAATAAAGGCCTAATAAAGGGTCTACACCTTTTTACCTCTCGTGAGTATACTGTTGGGTGTGTGATATCTAACTAGAGTAAAAGTACAGCTTCTTATGTCTCACTAGTCTACTGTAAAATAAAATGTAACCATATTATGATTTACCACTTACACAAATGTAGTTCAAGTTAAGAGCAAAAGGGAAATGTGGTATCTGTATTTGATATCAAATTCTAGCCCCAGCTTCAACTTGAAGTAGCTGTTTATTATTAGGCAGACTCCCATTTCATGTGAGGACACCAGTTTTGCAGGTGTGTTGCTGCTTATTTACCCCGGTGGGTAGCTGAGGGGGGAGATGGAGAGCGTATACTATCTCTCCCAGACTGACAGCTGGGGAGAATGTTTATGAAATAAACATGGGCCTGATGCAATGCTCAGAACCCTGCTCTGCAGTGGCCTTGGAAGCCTCCTGTATCATCCCCCCCACCTCCCACAAACCCCCCCACCCTTCCCTCTCTTTCTTTCATTCTCTCTATCTTTCTGCAATATATAAACACACATATACACACTGACACACACACACAC
>JAJHUR010109222.1:0-19255 GCA_027495735.1 Lutjanus campechanus | reverse complement strand
AAAAAAGAAAAAAAGACAAAAAAAAAAAAAAAAAAAAAAAAAAAAAAAAAAAAGGGAAGGAGTGGAAACTAGAAGCAGAGTTGGTATCAGCAGCTGCTGCAGACGGCGTGCAACAAAAGGTGGTTTTGGTGGGAAGAGTTCTGGAAGTGGCATTATGAAGGGAGAGCAGGGATGTAGTGGTAATAGAATGAAATAGAGAATAGAGTTGAACAGAATAGAATAAAAGAAATGGTATAATGCAAAGCAAATTTATGAATAATTTATCAGTAATGCACTAGAATGGAGTCTGAATATTACAGTGGACTCCATGAAGAGCCGTCGTGGCCACGGGAAGAGCTTTCATCCAAATTTCCAAAGGAAGGAAAACCAAAAGGCAAGAGAGCAAGAAAGAGGGACAGCACAAACAGAGCGAGGAGACAGAGTATAAAATTCACATGACAGGTCTCGTTATCTTGAATGCAAATGCCGGCTGTGTGTTTGCTGGAGTGACACATTGGTTCTTTTATTGATAAATTGAGGAGCGCTATGCTATAATGCTACCAATATACTTTGCAGAAGGCCCGGGTAAGGGACCCACTCTAAAGGCATAGATGATGACAGACTGTTTAGACCGCCTCTCATTACTCTTGCACCTCCCGGCCCACTGCGTTTACATGTTTATGACGTCCACATAGCGAAAGATTCATTATTCCTGCTGCCTGTGGTGATTTAAAATGGTATGGGTGGATTTTTGGATTACAGGAGCCCTCAAAAAAAAAAAAACTTGGTTTTTCTCACTTACTGGAATATTTGAATTTAGAGCAGATGACCCATCAAGACACCTCCTGTAGAGAAAAGAAAACAGCAGCGATACACCAACAATTTTTGTCAGTTTCACTTGACTTTTGTGATGTGATTTTTCTAGGATGTTGATTACATGATTACAGTATTCCCTAAATGAGGTGGGAGGAATGAATTTTACAGCAGCCCCTTTGAAACTCTACTCATTGTGTTTTCTGCTTGGACAAAATCTACAATAAAATAAGATCTATTTTAAATTTTACTGATGCAGAAACTGTTGTACTTGGTTTCATCTCATCTCCTCACGTCCTGATTATTGCAGCAGCCTTTTGTTTCGTCTTTATCCGAAAACTTTGAAGCAGCTACGGACTCTCAGGGCCGTAGCCAGGAATTTAGAAATACTGGAGTCATGAGTCCTCAGCATGACAGGGGGGTTCAGGGGCAGATTATATATCTGTGCATTTTAATGCATTTTAAGAGTAATAATGGATGACAGCAGCCATTCATCACTTCTGTCAACCACCGCCTCCCTTTTGGCTGTTAAAGTGCTGGCGCCAAATTGAAAAAGCAGTGTCATTCACATGCATGTTAATATTTGTGATGGAATTAGTTTACTGTAACGTCACAGTGGGCAGCCAACTAAAACAGAAAAATAGTGTCATTGATTGGCAAAGCATTGGTTTTCTTATTCTATTTATTTTAACTGGCAAAGACGTTGGAAATTGAGTGGTTTGAGAGTGGTTATTTAGTCCAAAGCGGGGTAGAAGCATGATGCAGGAGCAAAGTACCCAGGTGAGTCGCTCTCATCTGTAGGAAATGATGTTAGTCCCAACACATAGATGAAAACTCGGCTTGAATCCAACACAAGATAGAAAGAAGAAAAATATGTCAAATTTTGAAATAAGTCTTTTTCATTTTAGTGTAACAATAAAATACTTTTTAAAAACTCTGAAAAGTCATCGGGTAAATGCACGGTGGAAATGCCCTTCTGCCAAACATGAAAGAAAAGAATAATGACAATGGCAGCAGCTGGCTCCAGGTGAAAGAAATCGAAACCTACTCAAACGTATTTTTCTTGCAAAAAAACAAAAAAACAAAAAAAAAACACTCATATTTCACAGATTAAAGGAAGTTGTATAAAATTGTTGAAAAGGTACATCAGCCTCTTGTGTCTTTGACTGAAACATATACCAATACATAATGTGAATAAAAAATAAAATATTGTAAATGTAATTTGCAATAAAATAAAAAAAAGATGTGTTTCTCATTATTGATTGATAAATGAGGTATCATTGAAACATATTGGTGATAATCACTGTACAGCATTTTTTTTTTAAGTTATATTTTTGGGCTTTTATGTCTTTATTTGATAGACAGGAAAGGGGTGAAGAGAGAGGGGATGACTCGCAGTAAAGGGCCAAAGGCGGGAGTTGAACCAGCGGCCACTGCAGAGGACTGATAGCCTCCATACATGGGGTGGATGCTCTACCAACTGAGCTAAATGTCCACCCCTCACCATACACACATTTATCCGTCTGTGTCTTGTGTCCTGTACATTTCCTGTCCACAAAGATTCTGATACATGAAGCTGCAGCATTAGAGAGCAAAAGGAATCATAAAATCTTGTTGTTACAAAAATCTTTAGCAGCACAATGACACAGAGGAGACTGACTTCTCTCTCATACATGCAAACATTTATTTGTACAAAGCAACAAGCAGACGGCAACAAGCACAGGCTTTGTTGTTTACTCAAGGCTGTTACTGTGCAGTGTAACTTTATAGTTGTTTCACAGATATTCCTGAATATATTTGCCACTGAAAACGTCAGAGCTGAGACTTCTCGTTGATTCTGTGCACAAATGTTTGGATGAAGCATGTAGGTTAATAGTTTGTGATCTAAGATCTTGAACGCAGTTGAGTGCTTTAAGAGCACCCTGTATTCACAGCGTTGACTGATCTTGTAGTAAGTGTTGCATGTATGTAGGTTACAGCCCCCTTATTCATGGAGTAGAATGATGTCACTTTAATTTAACGTTTGAAAAAAAAAAAGTTTGAAAAGAGACAGTAGAAATATAGAGAATATATAACCTTGGTGTCCTCAATGGTAGCTACGGGCCTGCAGACTATAAAGAGCTCAGCTGCTCTTAACTAGAACCAAGAAATACAGTCATATCATACCTGTTTTGGCCTCCTTATGCTGGCTCTGTCTGTTTTATATGATTTTAAGATTTTATTCTTACTTGGTGTCTGTATCCTGAGAGCTACAGTCATTTGACAGGCTGTGGCACAGGAGGGACATTAACATTAGAAATTATACTGGTAATTTGTATCAAAGTCCAAGATAGCATTATATGTATTATTATTTTTTCAATTTTTTTTATATTTTGGGGGAATTTTTGCTTTAGAAAATTGTTTTTTTAAGAATGACTTTGGTTATTATAATTGAAAAATGATTAATTATGTTCACGCAACTTTGATAAGGCATCCTGGAGGATACGTTGCCAAGATCAGAGTATAAAACAGGGATAATCAGTCATTTTTTGCATGATCACTGGTCAAATCGCTCACCATGTTTTTTTCTGTTTGGGAACCACAGGGAGGATAAATGTTAATAGCTCATTGTTTATTTAAAGATTAGATTTTTTTTTCCAGCCTTCAGAACATGAATGACTATTGTTCAGCTTTTTCACACGTTTTAAAACTCTGTATGCAAAACATTAAAGAAAGTAGTTAATTAATTGTGTGTAACGTGTTTTAAAAGTTGGCACATGAACTATTAAAAAGGGGGAAATTATTAAATTTATATCCAACATGGGCAGTTTTCCAAAATATTTCTATGTGCTTACCCATTTAATGGTTGAGGCTCTACATGGCCTGGCTCCAGATTATATTTTAGACATTTTAATCCCATACAGACCTTTACACGGTTTAAGATCCTTGGAGTGGTCCTCTGTCCGTTCCAGAGTTCATGCTCAAAACTGAAGGGGACAGAGCTTTTGCCATCAGGGCCTCGGGGCTCGGAAAGGACCTGCATGAGGAAACAAGGCTGTCTGAGTCGGTGTCTCCTTTTACATCTCTTTAAAAATATAGTTTTACCAGAAACATTAATCTGACCTGTCTGTTTATTTTATTGTTTATTCAATTTCTTACTCATTATTGCAGTTGTTCCATTTATGGATTTTATTTCTCTGTTGGCTTTTTAATTTATTTTCTCTTTGTGAAGCACTTCCTAACTTTGTTTTGATACGTGCTCTGAAAATTATGTTTACTTTATTATCACACTGTATATTTATACTACATTGATATTGTGATATTAAACTAGATATTATCTTAGATTTTGGATATTTTTATATTGTGATATACAACCAATGTTTAAATAGGGAAGATTTAGCTTATCACAGCAGTGCCATGAGTTCATATTCATACAGGCTACAGGAATATATAGTGTATGATACTAACAATAAAATGATGATGAAACGAAGACCTGGCAGAAAATGTCTGGCAAGAATAATACAGAGCAATAAAAACAGTAACAAATAAGTAAAAAGTCTGACAACAATAAAAGCAATAAAATGTAAATAGCAACCATGTCTACAATCAACCAAACTACACACACTGTGCAACAGCCATATAATCTAGCCGACACTTAAAATGATCTGCTGAGACATACCTGTCCAATTTCAATGTCTCATGTAATTTATTTAGTTCATTTGGTGCAAAAAAAAAAGCTACTTTGCAGTCAGTACTGATCTGAGGGGTTTCAAAGGGTTGTGAATTTGTGTGAATGCGTTTGGTGACAGATGGATTTTGGTGTTGTGTTTTCCTGGTTGTAAAGGCTGCAATGCAGTAAAATTATGCAATTTACTGAACTTACAGTACTGAACCTAAGTGTTCTATTGTTTCCTTTTACCCAATTAGTCATTACATTCACATTACTGATGATTATTTACCAAAAATCTCATTATTATTTTGTGATATTTGAAATATTTTGTGAATGCAACAATAGTCATCCTTACAATTTCGTCATGAAGGTATTAAATAATATTAAATAGTATTTGATTTTGCCATAATGCATCATATTCTATACGATCATTGTTTGCACTATCTGAGAATTTACGGTACTTTTTTTTTTAAGTGAGTATATCAAGATATATTTTGCATATTGTGGCATAAGCCTAAAAATATTGAGATATTATTTTTCTCAGCCCTATTTTCTTCACTCCTTTGGTGCTAGAAATTCATCTTGTGCCAACATTCTACATAATATAGCATTTCTACATATTCTTCATCTAATCCCACAACTTCAACATCTAAAACATCATTCATACAAGACACTGAGAGATATGAAAATCCATTATGCAAATATATTCAATCCATACCTCTGTGTTGAAGGGGCCAATATAGGAGATTCTCTGTGCATTCTCTCTGTGGACATGCACATACTGCATATAACTTGATGTGTGTGTCTTCCAGAATTGTAATCATATTTACATGAACTGTACATATTCCAGCAGGGGGGCTGTATGAGACCCGGTCACCGGGGGAGGACTTTGAAGGCCAGCCCCTGGAAAACATCACTATTATAAAGAGGGGGGAAAAGGCACAGAGAGCAGTCCAGCAGCGTGTATCTGTTGAGAACTTCATGCTGCATATCTCAAAGAGATTCCAAATTCATCACACTTCTTTCCTCCCTTTTCTTTCTCTGTGATGAGCAAGTGTTACTCCTGACTGTGGCTGCTGTAGAGCCGCACAACAACTTGCTGCCCCCTCGACCAATTAGAAAATTACTCAGCATATGAAATACTGTGCACCAGTGCTTCATCAATTACCGTAAAACAGAGTATTTCGCTGCTCAGCAAATCTGCTGCAACTGTGCCGGTGGTCTTATTTATTTCCTGGTGTTAACCGTCATATCATAACCAACTGCAAATAATATTAATGAATTATAAATGTTGCTGCACAACCAAAAGCAGGGAAGTGAAGTGGTCGTGATTGAGGATCACTATAACATGTCAACATTTCAAACAGTATTGACAAAAATGCATTACTATAATGAGTATTAGATTTGTCAGTATCAGCAGTTATAATCAAGGAATCAAATCATTTGTTATCATTACATAACACAGGGTTGTACGAAGAAATTGGAGTTGTAGTTCCTTCATACTACACACAAAATACAACATATATACAGATAATTAATTAAACTCAGAGAAGTTAAACAATATGTGCAGTTATTTATGGATACATACATATACACATATGCATTTCCTAAATTTTGCATCAGGTTGAATGCAACAAAATGGTGATGATGATATGGTCATTTTCACATAAAAAGTTCAACATGGGGAACACCGCCCATCAACTATGACTGAGTTTGAGCAGGAAGCATCATCAATGTAAAAACAGAGTCCTCCTCGTCTCGTCCTGCTCGAGTCTTACATGTTGCGGCTCAGACTATGAAGTGCCCGTGAAGTGCAGCACCTTGATCCAGGATGTTGTAGTGGAGCAGGTCTCTGTAAGATGTGGCACAACAGTCTCTGATTTCCATTTCGTCCATTTCATTCTTCAGCCAGTACCAGCCTTAAGTTCAAGCTGTAGCATAGCTCTTATCCCTGCTCACCTCCTCTCCTCTCCTGAGGTGGTTCACAGAGCTGCGTCCAGCCGATCTGACTGCATGTTCAGTAAGATGCGGACTGCATTGTTGCTCATCTCAGGCTTCACTGCTCATTAATCTATACCCAGAGCTTGAGTTTTCAATGCTGGTACGTGTATTTCTGTCATAGGTGATACTAACAGTTTAAAAGAGAAAAGCAGGGAAATTTGAAGAAGCTACCTGCTGCAGCATCTACGTGCATAACTGCTGCCATATCAATGTAGCATGTAGTGCTCTAGCATTGCATTAATTAACTGTAGCTCTTCCGCTTGGGGTCTCTCTCACATTAAAACACTGACAAAAGATTTCTTAATGTTGTGCTGAGGGATCATGAGAGTTGTTATCTTCACTTTTAAACAACTATAGCTGATGAAAATCTATCTGACATGACTCAGCCAGAAATCATGTTAATAAACAAGGTATGTTTTTTCCATTGAGTCATGTTCGCTGACTTTCCTCCTCATTCTCTGATGAATCCAACATATCCTGGAAAAAACAGGATTTCTGGGAATGCCCATGAAAACCATTTCCCTTTTCCCAGGAAACATGAAACAGCAAACCTGGAAAAACTTTTTTCAGAATGTTCAGAACAAACTCCTCAGTTAACTTTATTAAAACATATTCAGTAGCTGTATGTGTCTGCCAGTGAAGCACACAACAATGTATTTAATCAATTAACAAGACCAAAGTGCCATGAATTCAATACT
This sequence comes from Lutjanus campechanus, assembly GCA_027495735.1. Classification (NCBI taxonomy): domain Eukaryota; kingdom Metazoa; phylum Chordata; class Actinopteri; order Lutjaniformes; family Lutjanidae; genus Lutjanus; species Lutjanus campechanus. Next base: position 12,115 of record JAJHUR010109222.1, on the reverse strand, counting down.
GACCGTTAGCACAGTTAGTAACAGTACAGTGACTTGTGGGTCTACAATCTGAGGAAAACATCTTAGGCAAACACAACACGATTTCTGCTAAACAAAGTGCACCCTGTGAAGGAGGTATCAAATACACTGGACAACAAGCAGTTGTTGCAATGTTTGGAATCAAACAAACTTACAAATAAGAGCCCAAAGCGTGGAGCAATACAGGATTTACACTTTATCCAAGACACTTCTTGGCAAAATACTGGAAGAGATGGCAGCATATGATGGCTTTACCCTCAACAGTTGGCTGTGGCAAAATGTGTCTCTGGCTGAAGAAAGACAGCCAAATCCTCCAACCAAAGTGTTTTGACAGTAGTTGAAATTCTGCCTTAAAAACAAATGCATTTCCCAGGATTTCTGGGATTATGATTTCTAGAATGTGCTTCTGCTCGCAGTCAGGCTGGTTAAAAAAAAAAAAAAAGTCATATTGTGATTATTTTGACTTGTACTGTGATTGCGATGTGCAACATGATTAGTGTGAATGATCATTTTTGCTTCACAATTTCATTTTCACAGAAAAAAAAACTAATAAAATTGTGATGATGTGATATTTGAAAACATGTTTTCTTACATCTGGAGAACAAGATTTTTAAGATAGAGCATCTTTGCAGCCCTGCAGTACTTCATTATAATGTTGTTTTGTCACATATTTTTTCTTTTATCAAAAAATTACAGATGCTGTTTCTGTTGATTTGGATATTGGAGTTGGCCAAATTGCATTTTTTAAATTATCTTGTGATAAATTGTGCAGCCCTCGCAAGATAGAAAATTTAAAATTTTGGGAAATATATTAATCCCTATCTTTATAGGAAGTCATAGCAAGGAGCAACTGCCTAGGAACTGTTTGCAGGAAACGCACAGTTCCTATAAGGATTCTCTGTTTGCTAATTGTTGGAAACATTTGGGATATAAGTACACAACTTAACAATATAACATAGGCCCAGCTTTTTCTTTTAGATATTTTAATGTGGAAATGTCAAATATTGTAGCTTTAAAGAAAAAAAGGGGGGAAAGGGAGATAAAGGAAAGATTTTGACTTCTAAAACACCCTAATGTCTGATTTGTAGTCAAGATAAAAAACACAATAGAGTTAGGCTCAGATCAAAAACTGCGGTGAAAGTGTGGACAGAGATTTATTTAGTGGAAAGAAAGTCTGAGTAAAGGTGAACATCATACAAAGCTCAGTGCAATGGTAGAGAGCAGCTCTGGAAATCTCACAGTGATATCGCAAGTGCGTGTGCGTGTGCGTGTGCGTGTGCGTGTGCGTGTGCGTGTGCGTGTGCGTGTGCGTGTGCATGTGCGTGTACATATCTGGACATGTGTGTGTGTGTGTGTGTGTGTGTGTGTAGCCTCGCGTAAGTGTGTGTTGGAGCTTGTATTTTTAGGTCTTTGCCCAGGGCCGTTGTACTACCCTGAGTCTGTGTACTTTATGTATGCATTGAGGCATAGAGAGGGAGGGGAGCAGAGGAGGAGGAGGAGGAGGAGGAGGGGATGAGAGGACCTGACGGAGGGAGGGATGAATGGATGGAAGAAGAGGTAGTGTTGAACCCCTCCTCTCACCTCTGTCCCCGTCTCCCCCCCTCCTCCTTTAGAAGTGAGCTCCGGGTTTGTATTCTGAATGAGCGTATCGGCCGGAGAACCACACTCCACAACCAACAAACCCCCGACCCCAGAGGACCCCACAGGGCCTCCAGCAGCTGTGGACGGACGTGCCGAACAAACCCAATGTCAGGTCGAAACACCTCCTCTTACAACCACACATCAGGCAGGGCTGAGATAGAGAGAGATAGAGATAGAGAGAAAAAACGAGAGAAAGGAGAGGAGTGGGGGGAGTGTTGGGAGGAAAGGTGGAGGAAGAAGAGATGCGGACAGTGAGAAATAACAAGAGAGTTGGGGAAACGGAGGAAAAATTAAAGGGGGTGTAGGGGTGGGAAGGGGGATGATGTCTTACAGATAGTGATGAGAAGGGGGAGGCCTATATGCGCTGATGTGTGTGGTGTATGTGTGTGTGTGTAGTGGAGAGAGGGGGCAAATGGGAGATGGATATAGAGAGTGGAGCAGAGAACAAGAGGGGAAAAAAAGGCAAAAAAAAGTGAGAAATCACATACCTGGGTGAAGATTTTCTTTTTTTCATCAAGTCAGTTTTCTGTGCTTTCTTTCTCCCACTACAGCAGTTTCTTAGTGAATACTGATACAGCGCAGACATAAGACCAAGTGCTGCACTTTGTAGCTACAACTGACAATAAATTTATGAAGGTGGCATTTAATAGTAAGTCATAATTACTCCTCCTGCTGAAAAGTGCTGCATCTGTAAAGAGAGATGAATAGAAGAAAAAAAAATACCCTTAATAGACACTATGTTCTATAAATCTCTATGTAGGCTATAATCATCAGTATTGGGCAAGTTACTGAAATTTAGTTATTAGTTAGAATTACTTGTTACCTCTCTCAATAGTAGTAGTGATAATTACTTTTGTAAAACGTCTTTTGTAAAGTAATGAACTGCTATGGTATAATGTAACTATGTTTGCTTCGCTTCTCCTATTAATGCACACATAACTATATTAGTTTAATGTTTTTTGTGGCACAGTGTGGGACAAGACAGCAGTCAAATTTTATTTATTGCACTTACTTTTTATTACTAATAGGAGTTATTACTACTGTTGGCCACCAGGGGGCATCAATGACAAGCGTTCCTTCCCGTAAACTATGCTTTTATAGAGCTCAAAAGTGAGCTTTCGGAAGTGAAAATCCAATTCACATTTAGATTATTAGTCATAATGTTGTAATCATCCACGGTAGACTGACCGCGAGCTGTGAGACTGTGAAACGATGGTATATGCTACGTTAATATTTTGTTATATTTTGTTTGTGTTTTGATTAAAACACCGGATTATTCACAATATCATGGAGAAGTACTGCATTAACCACAATCCCTAAGTGTAACAGCGACGTCTCTGGTGGAGCACCTCACATGTGAACTGGTAGCTCCGCTAGCAGGCTGGCTAGTTTGGCAGCTAACATTAGCAAACATGAATCGTACTAATAATGTTGTTATGCTGCAGTGAATATAATTTACATGCATGCACAATTCAAACTACAGTGTATTACAACACTGTTATTAACACTGTAAACATAAATCTGAGAGGAAGTTGTATCATTTGCAAAATAATCATGCACATAGTCTTTTAACTTTGTCTCCTTGTCGTTTTACCTTTTTTTTTCCTGAATCAAGTGTTTTATGGTCACGATTCATCTTGTAGTTGGTTGGCTTGGTTCCAGGCTTAAAACACTTTATAAAAGAATCTCTGTTGAGCTCAATTGTCTCGGTTAGACAGTTGGAATTGATAGACTCACACTATGCTGGATGTTAACCAGACTTTGATAGAGGTTAATAAATAATAGTATTTGATAAATGAAAGTTTCTTAAGTTTGTAGTAGGAACATTACAATCACTCCACCGCTCCACCATAAGGTCAAGTAACATCAGAAAATAAAGCTAATAGGCTTCGTTTCATCTGCTAGGTCCTATCCTCTGCAGTTGTCAGTTCCCACCAAAAGTAGTGGAATTACAGTATTAACATTTAGTTATATTTAACAGTAATATTTAACTGCAAACTGCAATAAATTTCTATCAAATATTTCCGCTCATGAACTGGGACTTGTTTAATAGTTTGAATTAGTTTATCATTTCAATTTTTTTGCTTTCTGGCGGAAAGTTAGATAAGAAGATTGATACCTCTTTCATGTCTGCCTGTTACAAAATCTGTCAACCAGCACCTCTCAACACATTGTATCTACTTTGTTTAATCTGCAGCAAAGAACAAAATATAAAAATGAAAATTTGCCTTCTTACAGGGGGTTATGTGGTGGATTATTTTGTGGCTGGGAGCAGTAACTTCCTCGGCCAATTTGGCTCCCACTGCACAGAGCCAGGCTAGTTATTTCCCCTTGTTTCTCATTTTTGTACAAAGCCGTGCTTATCAGTTACTGGTAATAGCTTCATATCGAACAGACATGTTACTGAAATAGTACAACTGAATCTATTGGCCAGTGTTAGGCTTATTTCAACAGTCTGCTTACTGAGTCAGATTATGTAACCCTTGGATAAAGCCAGGTTACCCGTTTGCCCCTATTTTTCAGTTGTTGTGCTAAGCTAAGCTAATTACTGCTGAATGATGTCTTACGGGACAAAACTAACTCTCCGCAAGAAAGCAATTAAGCGTATTTCCCATTCGAACAATTCCTTTAAGTTAGAACTGCACAACTGGGAAGCTAGATTTATAATGAAGTGAATCAATGTGCTTCAAGAAATCTACATGCCTTTATCATTAATGAATGCTGCCTCTCTATCGCCGACATGATGACTGCTCCATCTTTTACAAGGACATCACTTGAGACTGAGTGAGATGGAAAGAAATGATAGAGAGATGTGGAGCTGCAGAGAGAGGAAGACGGTAAACATTTCATGGAAAAAGTAGGGAGGGGAGGGGGGGTGATTAATTGAGGAGGTCAAGTACGCTGAAAGAGAAGAAGGCTGCTTGTTGATGCTTACGGCTAATGGGGGAAGAAGACAATAAGACAATAATGGACAAACAGAAAGCTGATGATTTGTTCTCATAGAAATGGTTCCTCCAAATGCTTCCTGTCAACACAAGTGCTGCTGTCTTTTGCTTCGATTTGAAAGGAAGTTTTTTGTTTTTTTTTCTCCCAGGCAGCAGCATTAAGATTCCTTCTGTTTAACATACAAATATTTTCACAGCTAATACACTGCAGTTCACATCATCCAAGGCCATGGCATTCAAAAACCTTTCATACTCTTTGTTGGCCTTCTGATCTGACTGATTCATTTAAGTGACTAAATAGCCTTTAGAAATGTGGGTACATTTGAATATATTAGAGAATAAAAGCAAAGGTAGACTATAGCTTTAGTATTCTGAGGACAAGAACTCCACCATGGAGGCTGTAAATGTTTTTGGAACAAACTATATGATGCATAATCAGATTGCAAAACTGTTGGCTGGAATTGTCTTTCTTGTGGGTATCTTTACTTTAATCTTCAGCCAACTGGGATATTCAATCCACTGATACAGGAATAATGATACATCTTCTGGAAACGGATTGAAACCGTGAGGAGGTAAAGAGGGGGGGAAAAATCCCAACATCACAAACTATGGTATTCAAGTGACAGTGACAGGTTGAGCGTGACAGAGGCTAAAATCTATTACGATATTTATTTTCACTCACTGTCTCTTCTCATTTTTCACTCTCTCAGCACCCACACCCACCTCTGCAAGTTGCAATAACAAGCGAGTAAGGCTGAAGTTCACTATGTAGTTTAAATATACTCAACAGAAATATAAATGCTTTTGTTTTTGCTCCCATTTTTCATCATTTGAAGTAAAAAATCTAAGACTCTAAGGTTTATTTTTCTTAATTCCTCTTTACAAATTTGTTCAAATCCATGTTAGTGAGCACCTTTACCAAGATAATCCATCCACCTGACAAATGTGGCACACTGTAAGAATCGCGAATTTTAGTGAAATCAACGTAAATATTAAACTTTACTTATTCAAATTAATTCAACTTGAAATTTCTATGTATTTTCAGAACATTTCAGACCTTATAAACATGAGTTCTCCTAACCTGAAATCTCTTGACTTGATGATGAGTTGAATAAATGTGCTGTACAGAGTTCAATCAACTCATTAAATTAAAATCTAAGGAAGCATGATTAGCATATTAGCAGATTTCCCAGCATGCTTTGTTTGAGAGTTAAAATCCTCCTGAGACTCTTTTATTACAGTTTTAAAAAAAACATGTATTAAGAAAACTTTCTGTCTCTAATTCACTTCATGATAAATCATAGATGCTTGTTTTCAAAATTATGAATTGCATCATTGCATTACTGTTTTATATATTATATTATATCTTAAATATGATATGATATGATATGATAAAAAACAGAAGAAATTAATGTGATCTAATTAATTTTTGTGACTGTGAACTCACTCATTTTAATCTCTGTGAACTGAACTTTGACTTGCACAACACTGCTAATAAATGAAACTGCAAATTTTTGAGTATCCTTTTACTGTGAGCAGTTGAAGGCACAGCCATGCAGTAATCATGCTGTTTAATCAGCATCTCTCTATGCCACACCTGTCAGGTGGATGAATTATTTTGGCAAGGGTGAAGTGCTCACTAACACAGATATTAAAGTGACATTCCACTATGCAAGAATAACCCACTCAGTAAGTACTCACCACTATGCCGATGTGATGATCTCGCGAGACTTTGGCACGTGCGGCCATTAGGATATATACGAAGTCTCGCGAGATCGACGCCATGTTTACATTTTACCAGCTATGTGCAACAGCTGATATTTCTGCTAAAAACATGGCGAAAATGGCGTCTTTTGCGGTTAATTTTTAATGTCGCGGCTTGCGGACACTTGGATTACACCACACAAGCAGGATGGAGACATTTTGTGTTTGTTTTGTGTGCTATTTTTAACGTTTTATCCGTGGTCACCATTCACTGCTGGATGAGGCTGCTACCCTGCTTCTCCTAAAACTCCAGGATTGTTTGGTGAACTGAAGATCTTCACTTATCATCACATCGGCATAGTGGTGAGTACTTACTGAGTGGGTTATTCTCGCATAGTGGAATATCACTTTAACAAATCTGTGAACAAAATTTGAGAGAAATAAATTGTTTGTGCGCACAAAATAAGTCTTAGATTTTGTACTTAAAGTCAAGAAAACAAGGCAGCAAAAAGAAAAGTGTTGTATTGATATTTTTGTTGAGTATTTATTTTCATTTCCGAACATCCAGATCTGGACTTATTCTAAGAGTTGTATGTCTCCGGCTTTCAGCTCCGTCCGCCCGCAGCACTCAGGTCTAATGAGTTGAAACGAAAAGGAGACCAACTGCTGACGTTAGTGGCTGAGCATTAGCTTGAACCAGGCCCCATACAGACCCACTTATCTGTAAATCACCTGTGTTCTGCAGACCGTACGGCCAATTATATTGAGCTAAACCAGTACACCAGAAACAAATCAGAGCGCAGTGTTGTCATCCGCTTATTCCCGATCCTGAGAGAATTCCTGTTATTTTATTTAACCTTTATCTGCTTATAGAAGATAACATTATTAGGGTATAATGCATTTTTCAAAATCTGGCTTCTTTCTCACTTGCCCGCAAGGGTCAATCACCACTGCACCACCGCATCGAGGAGGAGGGAATAGTGTGCAGTGTGTATCTGTGTCTGTATGTGTGTGAAGCGGCTCCAAGTCATTAATAATGTTCTTTTGGTCTGATATGATCGAGTTTATTTGAGTTTACCGCACAGAACAGCCGGGCATCGGTTCAATCTCTGCAGGATTTTTCCAACAAGATATGAGGGGCCACAGTGGAATAAAATAGTACATTTTTACTCAAGTTCAGAGGGCATACAAGGGAGCTGAACTCCCAGCACTGTTGGGTCAAACAGCTTCTGATCCAGGAATCTCTTTAAACTTTTGCCAGCCAGTCTTAGTTTTAACAATTACAATAGAGTCCCCTCAAACACAAAGAAATTGACCGCAGTATTGATCCGCATGTAAGAGGTAGAGATAACACTGACATGACATTATGTTGAGTAATTTATCTCTCGACTTGTGATAGAATGATTGACAGCAGAGGGGGATTCTTATCAGGGTCGAGTGGCCCTCCTATTCATCAAAATTATAAGTCAGTGCATGAAAATGAGAGTGTCTGTGCTGATAAATGGACTCTCTACGAGCGTGTTTGATGTTAGACTTAACTGTGCTTTCTCACCGAGGAAGAGACAATTTAAAACAACCCACACACACCCAAAAAGCTTCCTTTGAAACAAAAGAAAGTAATTACTGATATCAACTCAACAGTGAGTGAAACGTGTCACACTTCTGCACAGCTTCAACTTTCTTCTTCTGGTGCGTTTGTTTGCGTTTCTGTGTGTGCACCTGTGTTCACTGGTGTGCACTTATTGGTGTTTGTGTCCACTCTCCTGTTCTGCCTAGTGGTCCACTCAAATTACACACTCTATTATCTGGTCTCTCCAGCCAGCAAGCTCATTTGGAAATGAGATTTAAAGCAGCAATAAATATAGAATTATGTGGGGAGAAAGAAAAAAAAAGGGAAAGGGGAGCGATTTTAAAATTGTTTTGTTGGGGGCTGGTCCAAATCACAACTGGGCGTTTGGAAAAAGGCAGATAGAAAGACGTAATGGCAGTGACTAACTGCTAGCCAGTGTTTTTGTGCATTCAAGCCCCCTTGCTGAAAGCAGTATTTTCTCCACAGTTTGAAATCCTTTTCCCAGGATAATTATCCATTGTAGATGCCCATCCTCAGATAATGACTGCCTCGCCACTGAGATAGGAAATTAACAGGGACCCAGTGTGCTGCAAGCACAATGGAAGGACTGCCCCCTGGATCACTCAGCTAATTTTAACCAAGAAGAGGAACGGGGAAGCTGTTGTTAATACTCCCCTCCTGCTTATAAGGAATAACATAATTTCATTTCATGTATGATATCATCTAGAAGGAAGAGAAAATGAAAAATAATGTCAGAGACCTTGGTTCATGAAGTGAATGGCAACAGTGCCCCCTTGTGAAGCAGAGCCGCAACTTCTCTGCATTCAGCAACACAACACAGCACAAAAAAAAAAAAGAAAAAAAAAGATTTTTGCAATGGCTCCACATTTTTCCTTTCTTTCATACATTAAGAAGCTGATTTGTGCAGTTCAGCCTCATACTGTCAACACACCTTAGTTACTTTAGCCATGCTAGAAAGGATTAAGTGATCAGGAAAGATCAGGACTGACAAAATGGCTGAGGAAAATGGGTTATGTGAAGTTGGGTTATTTTAGGGTGCCGGCTCATGAGCAGTTTGTGGCGCAGAAGAAAAGACGGATAAAATAACATTATGAATAAAGTGCAATCACAAGCTGGTATTATGTCTACAGCAAGATTTTTATAAGTGCATTAGTGCAGCAGGGGCTCAGTTTTAATTAGTGTAGCAAGTATTAACACATTTGTTTAGTGCTGTGCTAGTGTTCACAGAGGCTTAATTATATGATAGTGAAGGCCATTTTTCACCAGCTTGGCCTCTTTGTAAAGTAATAACTACTGGCTTACACACCGCTCATGATTCAATTGAGACACTTGTTGAGGAGCTGGCAAGAGGCCCAAAAGTCAGCTATAGGTTATAGCCATTAAACCAATTTACATATATTACACCATCAATCCTCAGAGGGGGGGTTCTTTGGCTTGTCCCCATAGGACAGCCCTTTTTTGTTCTTGGTAGAATCATTAATAAAGGTTGCGCTTGGAACCCTTTCAGGGAGTTCTACCTAAAACCCAACAAAAAGGTTTATACGCTGAACCATCTGTTTCCCACAAAACCACCTTTGAGATATTCCACAGCCTAACCTCTCTATAGTGAAATGGCTCCACCAGAGAGCTAACAAGCAAACACTGAGGGGGTTCTACTGAGAACCATTTTATATTCCAAAGGTTTTATCTAGAACCTACCCATGTGGTTCTACCAACAACCCTTTTTATATTCCAAATGTTTTATGTTCTACCGAGAACTGTTTTATATTCCAGAGGTTTTATCCCACCCAGGGGATTCTACTAAGAACTCTTTTATATTCCAAGGGTTTTATCTCGAACCCACCCAGGGGGTTTTACTCTTTAATATCATATTATAAAGAGCCCTTGAAAAGTTCTTCAAGGATCTCAGCAATCCTTGAAAAACTCTTTCTTTCAAATCAGGTTCTGTAGATGAAAAAAAAAAAACTTCTTTAAAGGGCTTTCAGTCTTACAAAGAACATTGACAAACCGTTTCTTTAAAATAGGGTTCCTTCTGGTTCTGGGTAGAACCTTAAGCCTTCAGGAAGAACTTTTTTTGGGACCCTTATTTCTAAGAGTGTATGAAGCAAACAGATATCAGAGGGAGGAGGTGTATTCTGCTATTCTGTTCACGCTACATGGCCATGCACCTTGCTACAATTTATAGCTTAGTTACACTCCATATAATCCCTATTACCAGATGCTTAAGACTTCTCAAGGCAGTTAACTGTTGTTAGCCTGCGCAGTGTTAACCACAGCGTGAGATGGATGACTTCATTTGTGAAATTTATATCACGCACGTAACACCTGGGGGGCAAAACGGTGACTTTGGCAGTGATCCATCTGCACGGCGTACGGGCACAGAGTCACCCTGCGCCTCTACGCCCCCGCATCAAAAATTTAAATCATCAGTTCTTCTATTAACCCCACAACTTAATAGGATTATGTGTAAATCTGGTCTGAAAGGTAAAATGAGGTTGAAACAGCAGCTGGAAGGTTCAAAAACAAAGATTCAGAGAGCGCCGGAGGCACCCCCGACCCGTCTCTCACCTCCCTCTTCTACACAATTCCAACAGGTCAAGATGTATATTGATGAGTAGATCTGTACACTCCTAGAAATAAGGGTTCTCAGTTCTCAGTAGAACCCCCTGGGTGTTTTCTAGATAAAACCATTGGAATATAAAAAGAGTCTCAATAGAATCCCTTGGGTGAGTTCTAGATAAAACCCTTGGAATATAAAAAGGTTGTTTGTAGTACCCCCTGAGTGTACTCTAGATAAAACACTTAGAATATAAATAACTAGAACCTGCACGGTGGGATCTAGATAAAATTCTTAAGATATAAAAAGGTTCCCAGGAGGGTGTGTCTCTGGGTGTGTGTGTTCTTTTTTTTTTTTTTTTTTTTGGCACCCTTAAATGAAAGGGTTATGGATAGAACCCCCAGAGAGGGTTCTGCATGAAACCATTATACCATAGAAGGGTTAGGAGAACCTCCAACATAGAGCTTTCCCACCAACATGGAACCAGTTCCGGTCCACTACAAGCACCTAATTTTGAATTGTTCTGTGCATTTTCATGAAAAAAGTGAAAAAAAAAAAGTTGGTTCCCTGCTAGAACAAAAAAAAAAACAGCTTTCCCGTGGGAACCAATGGGAAACCAAAATTCGTTGCATTCTGCAATGCCAAGATTCCAAGGCTCTTGAATGAACTGGTCCAAGAACTAAAGTTTATTTGGTAGAAAAGGGCCGATTTTCACAGGTGGTTCCAGTTCTAACCCTTTAACTTGGGTCTTACCTAGAACTCTCTAGAGGGGTTCCAAGTGGAACCCTTATGACCGGTTCTAATAGGAACCAAAAAGGGTTCTCCTATGACGACAAGCCAAGGAACTCTTGATGGTTCTCATTAACATCTTTATTTCTAAGCGTGTCCGTGTTTGTCCCTACACTTTTCCCTGAGGTGTATTAATCCCTCTTGGTGTGTCAGGACAGTGCTGCCCTGGCTCTCTGCCCGACACCTTCAACACGGAGAGTCTGTTGATGAATTAAAGCCTCATCAAACTGTGGCTTAGCAGAGTTGAGCAATGGCACATTAAATCAATACTAATAACCCCTGTATGTGTTTTGTGTGCGTGTCTCAGTGACAACATCAGTATCTGGGTGTGTAATGAGCACTCTGAACCACTCATCAGGTGTGCGGGACGGACGGACAACTTCATTGTCCTCATCTAACCTGACAGGCTGTTACTGTGCGCTCTGACCGCTTGGTGCCAGCCTTATTTATATGCTGCCGGTGAGAGAGATCTTGGGAAGAGCAAATTGCCTTGCACAGAGAGAGACAGCCATCACTGCTTTGAAGTGTGAGCATCTGTGTGTGTGTGTGTGTGCGCGCGCAGAGCCTCGCTTCATCTCCTGCAGCGGGCAGTTGTGCGTATTTATGCCAGGGGAAAATTCAAATCTGTTTATGGATTTTATTTATTGATGACAAGTTTATGTTGTCCGTTGTCTGGTAGTGAGCGCTGGAGATTTAGCAAGTTCAGCTTGAAGTCATGTTCTTACAGGTCAACAAGCAGGTGAATGTCTCTCTCGCTCTCGCTGGTTCACACGGGCAGCTCTCAGCGGAGTTGTGATGTACGGGGCTCGGAGGGCTGCCCTGCCCCTGCTGTACCAGCAGCGTAACGCGAGGTCCCTGTAGTGCCTGACT
>JAJHUR010109218.1:0-12263 GCA_027495735.1 Lutjanus campechanus | reverse complement strand
ATGAAAGGTTTGGACATGAATTCAATTTGTACTCGGTACTCAATTATGATTTTGAAAGTAACCAAGTAGATTACATGGTGTAATAAATACTTACAAGTACAAGTAAAAGTACAGTCTTGAAAATCTATGAACCTACTATAAAAGTACAAAAAAACACTTAATTACAGTAACTTGAGTATTTGCAATTAGTTACTTCAACCCCTTCTTATTCCATATCATGATATAACAACATCCACAATCTATCACGATACCTACTTTCATATCACAATATGATATGATATCAATACAGTATCGCTTAATAAGATGCACAAAATTAACACAGCACAAAATAACTCAGGACCAGGAGTTGCGCACTTTTACGCACAACTCTGTCCACTTTTGAGGGGTTTAGAGATGCAACCAACAGCAAAATGGACAACAAGAGAAGTTAAGATAACACAGACCGGACTGAGTGAACATCAACTACCAGACATGACGTGTGTTGTATTACATGCGTCATGGCGCAGAGTGCACCACGGGTACACAGATTAAACACACAGCAACCAGCAACACTGCCTCTCCAAAGTAACTCTGTGCACACCAGTAGTTTAACACATTATTGTCGCAGATTATGAGTTTATGCGCTGTGTGATGACTGAACACAACAACAACAACAACAACAACAACAACAACAGTGAGACATCATCGTTCACTTCACCGTTCACAATCAAAACAACACAGAGGAACACAGCAGAGCTTCAAGTTCTCAGCCAACAGGCCTGATTTCACAGAGCAGTTTTTAAGTTCACACTTAATTCAACACATTGGACACATTTCCACGCGGGAAACTTTTCAGGGACACAGAATGCGCCCTGCTTCGATTCCACCCGCGCGTCCTGACGTCCGGAGCTAAAAGTTCCATCGTCTCCATGGGAGCGCAAGTAAAACATATTTTAATATTTTTTAAAATTCGACCCAGTCGCCATCTTTATTTCACTAAATTCGGTGCAAAATGTTGATAATTTTGTGCCTTCAAACCAAAATAATAATGTTTTCAAACAACCACAGTAATAATGAACACACTCCACGCCTGTCCCGGGACATTTCGGACATTCCATCCAGAAATTATCATTTTAAACCAAGAAATCACGGACGGAAAGTCTGTTTTCACCAAATTCAACAGGCCCATTAACATGACGTGAACTGTCCACCTTAAAATTCAACACGTTACACTGACTGCTGTGCTGATAAAGCTTGTAATGGTTTTAACAGTTAATTAGTTAAAAGTAAAACAATCAAATGAATCTAAAAACTGTCTTACCTTGAACGTCTTCGGCATCTTCCCAGCGCAGGCGTCCCTCGTCGTCCAACGGTGGACCCCCGGGGGCCATCTTCAGGCTCTGCAGTTGTCCACAAAAATCCAGTAAAATCCAAGAGTTGGGTTGTTCCAACAAGATCCGCTTTCCAGTGAAATCCTTCTGAGAGAGATTCTCCAGCAGGGTTTGAGATCTTTCCACTGTTCGGGGTTTGCAGCAGGTCAACAAGTCAACTCGCCAAAATCCAAGTGAAAAGGGGACAGTAGAATGGTCTGCAGGCCCTTATATACCTGACCAGCGTTCTGTTTCCATGACGACTGCTTGCGCACGTGCGTGCGTGTTTGCGTGTGTTGGCAATTTTTTACATTTTATTTGGAAATTTCAACAAGTTTTTAGAATATCACAATAATATATTTGATGAACCCCCCCAAAAGTCAAATAATTGATCTGTTCTAATATCTGTCATTCATTTATTTATTAAAAGTTTGTTATTCCATTTTGTGTTATTCTCAGCTTTTTTTAAGAATATTTATTTGTCTCTCATTACATTAATTAATTTTGTTTGTACTTCTCTTTTTTTAGTATATATTTATATTATTTTTGTTCTTGTGCACTTTGTTATGTTCCCAACACAATATGTGCATTTTTCTGTTGAATAAAGTAGAAAAGAGAGACATTGTATTTAATTTAATGATTTAAAAAAGAATGTGTGTGTGTTATGTTTTCCATTTATTGTAGTAGAGCTGCTATGTACCAACATGGACACCGAGTTTCTTTTTTCTTACATCAGGAATCATAATTACATTGAGATCCCTAGATTTATCTTCAACACTTATAAAAAACTGTCCGTTTTCATGTTATTTATTCATACATTTGTACAATTTGCTTTGTGAGTAGCACAAAGGGACAAGCCAGCAGTGGCTATCTGAGGAGCAGGGGGAGAAAGAAAATAACAAGGGGACCAGCTGTATGCAGTGGGGCACCGTCATGTCGAAAGTCATGATGCATTTATGGTGAAACAGTTCCAAACCCTCGTTTAAATAGTTTTATTATGTCACCTAAAGTACAACAATTACAGTGGTGGACTCAGGCTTTCTGAGGGGCAGGGGCAGATAGAATACAAAGGGAACCAACTCCATGTGTTGGGTCACCAGCACGCTGAAAGTCGTGATGCATTTATGGTGAAATAGTTCCAGTCCCTGGTTTAGATTAAAAGTGTATTATTATGTGACTTCAAGTACAACAATTACACACATCTGTAATAAAAGCGTGGCGTACAGGGCAGCCTACATGGTGCTGCACCGAGCTTTCTACAGTAGAGGGGCACCACAGAGGGCACTTGATCATGTTTTGTTTACCACAGGTAATTTTTTTTAGAACATACTTCTGTTTTTTTTAAACTTGACTTTCCCTGTGTCAGACAAACAATCTGAAAACAATTTTTTTTTCATTTCTAGATTACAGTGCTCTCCAACACTCATAAAACTCTCTCTGATCTCTGATTAATAAAAAGAAATCATGGATGCAAACAAAAATAAGATCATTTATTGCTGAGTCACTTTTTGTACGAGGCAGAATACCTCATATAAGGCCAATAAAACAAACTCTTAATAAAAATAATAAAAGTGCAAAATACATGTAAGTACATATAAAAATACTTAAATGATGATACTAAGGCAGCACATTTAAAATACTAGACAGTAAATTAAAAACAAAACACAGTAAATGAATAATATAAAGATGAAATATGAAAACAACGCAGTAATGGGCCGTCTTGTCAAAGTGTTAAGGAGACATTTAAAAGCTGCAGTGGAGTCTGCTGCTCTCACACTGAGAGGAGGGCTGATCCACAGCCGAGGGCCGGAACCGAAAACGCACGCTCACCCCTGGTTTTCAGTCTGGTTTTTGATCAGCTGACCTTAGGGGTCCAACTGCTGCTGTTAAGGGTTTAAAGTTCGTGAATATAGTGTGGAGTCAGACCATGAAAGGTCTTGTAGGTAATTAATAAAATATTAAAATGTACTCTAACATTAGATTGGTAACCAGTGCAGGGATGCTAAAATTGGAGTGATCTGACAGGACCTTCAGTCAGTAATCTGGCTGCTGAGTTAACTGGATAATCTGCAGTTGTGAGACTGAAGTGAGAGTTACGGTAAGGGATGCACGATAAATATCAGAACCAATAGATTATCAGCTAAAACTGGTCTATCGTGCTTTATCAGTATTGGCAATAAATAATAACTAATATAATAAATAATTTGATAGATGATGTCAAAGCATTTGAATTCTGAGGCTAACTGCTCTATAAAAGCCGAAGTATAGTTGTTAAGTTTTAAATAACTTACCCTCAGTAGTGCTCAAACTACAGGCTGTATGATCTGTATGTTCTTTTTTTAATACAAAAATGTGAAATTATCTGTTATTTTATCGGTACTGACCGTGAGAAACAGAATTTTTGCAGTTATCACCTAAAAAAAAAATTCCCTGTCTGACTTTTTCTGTGTCGTTCAACCTGAGCATGTGTCTCGCATAAAAATGTTGTTTTTATCCGAGACCTTGATCATTTGTTCACGGCTGGTGAATTGGTGTGATACCAGTTAAATCAGCGCCTGCATAATTTGTAATATTTTTTCCTCTGGTGTGATTTCTGTGGTTTCAGTGGTCTTTCAGTGAGCCAGGTAGGCCAGCTTAATTAAAAAATTCAACTTAGCAGCAGAAAATGAATGTCAGGTCATGGCTGTGGCAGCAGTGATGAACACACACACAGTGCACTACTGTCTGAAAGTGTCTTTCATATCGTTATTCATTTTGTTGACCCGCTATGGTATAGTATAGAAATTAAAAATCAAACAAATAATAAATAAAGCTTTAAATAATCCCACTACATGTGACTTTCAGTTGTAAGAAGTAACAGGGAGAAGCAGTAATGATGCAGTGGATACAGATATTTCTTCTGCCGGATGTTGCTTGTTATTATTCATGAAAAAATCATTTCCAAATGTAAAGAGAGCTGCTTTTTAATTGTAACCAAGTACATTTTTACAGAAGTATTTAATTTTAATCATTTTAATATGAGACCCAGAAGGAAAAAAGGTTTTAATATTTAGATTTTTCCCCCCACATAATTTAAGTAAAGTGATGTAAGAAACTCTTCACGAACATTTTTTTTCCTCCAAGTTCAAGTTTTATAACATGTCCCTTGTCATGGACATCAGGACAAAATTTTCCACACAAAAAAACACATATTATAAGGCCTTAGTTTAATAATGATACATTTTAATTTGCTCCACATTTTTATTTCATTCTTTCATTTGATAAACAAATCCAAAACAAATGATATCATTTGTCATTTTAAGAAACATTTTACTGATAAAATAGATAAAACTCTGCTTCGTGATTACTCACTATCATAACTGTAGAGATGAGTCAAAGCACACGACATGAACAAGGTGACGTGTCATGAATTCTACATCAGGAAGCAGTTTTTGGTCTGTGTAAACTGTGTTAAGTGTGCAGCTTCTTCACAAACATCTTCCCATTGCATCATTCTCTCTCTTGCACCATTTTTGAATAAAGTGCGTACTGCAACCGCTCCTCCACAACTCTCCCAAAAGGCCTTGTGGTCGACTTCTTACTGGATCCAGCTGTCTGCAGCAGCCAGATCAAAGAGTTGCAGGACAGTGCAGAGAGTCCACTTCTTTGTGCAAGTTCACATAAGATACAGGCCCGATCATGCGGTCACACAGATTGAAATCTGCTCTGCCTCTGTCAGGGCTCTGTTTCCTGAAATACAGGAAATGACTGAAAATGAGAAGGTTTTGAAAGGCTTAAAATTGACATAATCATATAAAAGCTTGCTATAATATAGTTAAGACTCTCATAAATAACAAAAAAAGCACATCCTGGTGAAGACCAGAACTATTTATTTTGATAAATCTGATCATTTTACTCCCTGCCGCAAAACATCTTTGCCAAAATTCATGCCATTTTGAAATGACAGGAGACGTGCTCTGTTGGCCACACCCATGGCCAAAACAGAAAAATTAAAAAGCATGTGTTTGTATCTCAGAAATTATTAATGATTAATCAGTTGTTAGCATTTTCAACTTTTTTTAAAAAAAAGTATTTTCCTCACACAAGCACTTTTACTCTGAATTGAGTACTATTTTGATAAAGTAACTGTACTTGCACTTGAGTTCAGATTTTTAGTTCTCTTTCCACCACTGGGGATTACTCGAATTGTGTACACTAATTTCTTTTTCTCCTTTTTAAACTCAGTAGTACCATTGGTCATATTAAACTAATGTTGTGTCCTCGTTATATGCATTTGCACATTTTTATGTGTATCATGTGTGTCAGAGAGGGAAAGAGGGAGCGGAGGAGACAGAGAGAGGTAGAGGTCCAACACAAACAGCCACTCACCCATGACTCATCTGTAATGGCTTTCATCACGGAGCGGTACGGTGAAGGTCATTATCTGACGCAGAGCAGAGAGAATGGACTATTAGGCGAGGCCGAGGCGAGCCACAGGTCCGCTGTTGCTACCTTGAGGCTGTGATGTGAACATGTGAATCACACGCCTGCTCTCCGGGAAACGAGGCCACGCAGGTAATGAGGATATTTTTCCTCCCTGATTAGGATGATATCATATTTTGCATTAGCTTCATTTGCAGTTCTATTACTGCGGGCGCATTTCTCCAAAGTGACTTTCAGGTTCATGAGTGCTCACGGTGTTCACCAGAGTCTGGATGTGTTTTACCTGCTGACCTGCAGCCACTAAACCAGGGGTGTTAAACTCATTTTAGTCCACATACAGGCCAATTCAATCTCAAGTGGGCCAGACCAGTAAAACCACAGTAAAACAGCCTATAAATAACAAACAGAATTTTCTCAGTTTTCAGTGTAAAGCCCTACACATACAGCCCGAAAACACTCACAATTTATGAACCATCCATTTACAAATCAGATGATGAAACATCTGAGATGTCTCAAGGAAAATAAGTGGATTTTTTTTCTTTGTTCAGATGGTCTACTCTACATTACATGTGTACAGATCTCAGTGGATCTACAAATGCATTAAACATTTATGTACTGAACAACAACATAGTATTTTACTTATTTATGATTCAAGCTTTTTCATTTTTTTCATTTCCAAACATTTCTACTCCTGTATAGCTGTGCATCACACAACACCAGCTGAAGTGGAAGCTAATGAGGAAGAAGGTTAGGTTGTTTTTTAGTTTTTTAGTCAGAAGTCTGCAAAAAAAAAAGTCTTCCAGGGTCTTGCTCTGACAGAGGTCAGTCATTGTCACGGTCACAGGTTGTCACGGATTGGTTGCTCATCTCAATGGGAGAGGGTCTTGCACAATAAAAGCCAGCATGAGGGTGGACATCAAGGGTGAAGAACAAGGGCGAAGAAGTGCAGCGCTGCAGGGAACAAGTGTAGCAAACATCAGAAAGTTAGTCGAGCTCACCAGGGTTTCAGGTGAGGCCTTCATCCCTCTCTTATGCTGGCATCCAGAGTGTGTACACTGTTCACACATTCAGTCATAAATATTAAATCATTTACTGTAGAGAGCAGTAAATTGACATTTTACACAATTATGCGTCACTGTTTTACATGCCTAAAGACAGACTTAGGTCGTGACCGAAAAACAAGCAGCCAAAATGGGTTTTCTCAGGAGGGTGGCTGGCGTCTCACTTATATAATAAGATAAGGTGAGAAGCTCAGTCATCCGTGAGGGACTCGGTGTAGGGTTGCTGCTCCTTTGTGTAGAAGGAGTTGAGGTGGTTCGGGCATCTAGTAAGGATGCTACCTGGTTGCCTTCCTAGCGAGCTGTTCTGGGCATGTCCAGCGGGGAGGAGGCCACGGTGGAGGTCTAGGTGGAGGGACAATATCTCCATGCTGGTCAGGAAATGAAAAGCGGGTTCATGTGGTCGGGGAAAAGGGAAGTCTGGGGTCCTCTGCTGGAACTTCTACCTCTGCAACCCAACTCCAGATAAGTGGTTGAAGATGGATGGATGGCTGGAACAGACACTTGTAATGTAATGGAAGATGTATTCTCTGTCGCAGTAAGTGACATTTTTTACAACTTTACTCCTGACTGATTTTCATCCTTGCTAACAAGATTGTCTCAGCTTCTCACCTGGTGAGTTTGTATTTTCAACATTCTTCTCATGATAAATGTTATGAAGGCCTGGACGAACACATCGTCTGGGTTTTTTGAAGAGACATTGTGAAGCTCACAGTGTGGTGGCTCTGGCTGTCGCCATCTTGGCAGTGCCTGACTCAGCTAAACTCCACGCTAATCCAAAAATGGGCACAGAGGCGAATGAAGCGGCTACCCAGCCATCTGTGACAGTATCCACCTGTCCCTCATAGCAGGTATGCCTTTTAATAAACCTTTTTCAGAGCAGCCATTCTGACATGGAATAGCAGGGTAAAGACATGTGTTACAAATGATACTAATTAAGGGCATAATTTGCAGAATTTCCTTTAATTATTACTTATGATCCACTAGAAGTATGTGGTAGTGGTTGCATCTGCAGAGACTCTGCCCTGTGCATGTATTTCCTTATTTTTCTCATTATTTTCGCTGTACTTCGGAACGCTTTTAGCAACCCAAAATGTCTGTATTTGACGTGGCTAGTATCTTTCTGGCGTTTTTACGAACATCTTGGACAAATCCTACGGATTCCACCTTTAAGGTTTCCGTTCAGTTCAGGTCAAACAGAGTCGGGGGTGCTGCTATTGTGCATGTGGGTTCACTAGATAGTAATTATTATCATTGGTAACACCTGTGTTTAACCTACTGTTTCATTTCAATATGGCTGCTGTGAAAAAGGTCTATTATGCATAACTTTAAGACTTAATGCAATTTTAATGGGTGAGTTGTGTGGAAATTCACCCCCTGTACAGTTGTCATGAACAGGAAAATCAGCTAAAGAGACCAATGCTGTTTCTTGTACCAGGCTTTAAACAGTATTTTTTTTTATGTATATATCCAAAAGATCAAAGGTCATTCCCCTGTGACAACATAATGTTCACCCCTCTATCAGTCCTCTGTACTCCCCTGTCAAAATAGTCTCTAAGTCACACATGTAGAGTGAGAACTTTGCTAAAAAAAAATACACTTAATGCTTTTTATAAAATTCCCTCAAAGTTGCAGGTCAATATAGTGGTAAGCTGGGGTTGTGGTGGCATTGCAGCAGGTGCTTCACCATTCTGCATTTTAATATGGGACTCTATGAGGATTGACTCGCTTTTGGAGGCAGCTTCAAGTGGCCATTTGAGGAACAGCAGATTTTTGTCGCAGCTGCACTGGCTTCATTTTTCAGCCCCGGAGGTTGCCACTCGATTTCATCAGATAGCTGTCAGCGCTGGGTGAAAACACAACATTTCTAATTTGAGGGGCAAAAACTGAAGATGAAATTGCGACTGAATTCATGTTGGTTCTTCTATATTAGATGACCAGCACATTTTGGTAGAAAACTTTCGCTCCAGTTCCCTGATGTAATTGAAAGGAAGTGAAACTGTCAGAGCTGCAGAATATAACTCGCGCAGCCTAATCCAGAGAATTGAGCTCTGCAGCCGACATGTTCATCTTGATATGAACCCCAGTCCCCCTCTCCCTAATTACTGCTCCATTCATGCATCACACTTTGAGCCGTAGTGACGACTGCTGCAGGCCGCCAGCGATTAAAAGAATATTTACACACTTTCTGCTCGTGCCCATCAGCTAATAATGATGTTCTCACAGCAGGCGACAACGAACCGTAGATAAAGCCGTAGCGGAGAGCTCAGCTGACTCCCAACTTCTAACCATGGAGCAGGCAAAGTGGATCAGAGATAGGTCAACGCCTCGAGCCTCGGCTGTTCTCTTTTTTTCTCTTCCCTTTCTCCTGTCTTATCTGTTTCCCTTTCAGCCGCTCTGAGCTGCACGTTTGAGCACTAAATCCTGATTTTGAATACGGCTGCTGTTCTGCTAGTGTCGGAGTATTTGAGGGTGTGATAGGGCACTTGCTAACAAGTTTTGATTAACAGGCTTCAACAGGATATGTTCTTATCTGGCAATTACAGCTCTTTCTCTTCCACGGTTAACACCTTTCAGACAAATGAAGAAGCTGTTGGGGCTCAAGGGGAAGTTGACAGATGTTGCTCTGATCTGTTCACATAATTACTCTTTGATGTTCAAAATGTCTATTATGCTCACAGTTTTGGTCTTCATCTCTGTTTGACCTTTTTAGCAACACTAGTTGCACCAGTGTTGGCTGAGGCCATCCATCCATTTCCCTCTGCTTATCTGGGGTCAGGTCACTGTGGCATGCTGTAGCCATGTATCCATGGTGCCCAGAAGAGTGGCAAAAGCAGAAAAGGCAGATGCTCCATGTCTTCTATCAGTATTGTCAGGTAAGCTGCTTAGCCACATAGATGTTTAAATGTTACCACACACACATCCTGCCCTCAACATACATGGACATGCCTCTCTCGTTATCATATAAGCATTAAAAAAATTGCAAATGTGAAAAATGGGGTATTTAAACCTGCAGTAACTCATTATTGGCCACTTGTGTGCAGGAGAAAAAGTTATGTTGCAATCACAACAAGATTTATAAGGATTTATTGGCACAATATAGCAGAAAGTCAATATAATATTTTTAAGTATGTTTTTGTTAGTGTAATCTCCTGAAACTAAGAACTGTCGTCTTTTCATTACCTTAAAATGTGCGGTTTATATCTACAGAAGGCACAGGTCATCTTCTATGGAGGCTGCCATGTTGGACCGCCATGTTTCTACAGTAGCCCAGAGCAGAGAAACCAAACACTGGCTCTAGATAGGGCCCTGCACATTTTTTTGTTAGTTTCATGGCCATCGTAGGTTCTTGTATATGTTTGGAAGGGGAAAGTGAACTGAGATGTAACGTTAGATGGCACTACATACTGGTTCTTAAAGCTGATGTGATAAAGCAAACAGTTGCCTATCTAGTCATGCAGTAGTAACGCAGCAAGATTGTCATTTACTTGGAGACGTGGTCACCTGATGAATGTGAGTCCAAAATTCACTCTCTTTTAGCTCTGTTTTAGTATCTACCAACCCCTGAGGGAAATATTTGGCTGGATTCAGGTGATAATTCTCCAGAGATTCATCACTACTTTCATACTGTCACACTGTTTACACAGTCATGTGAATTATTATTTTTAAACTATATATTTGCTTTATAAATAATCTGCAACATTTTCCTAAAAATGTATAACAATATATAGACTCATGTAAACATAATCCCTCTACATCATCACTTATGACTCACTACAAGTGTGATGTGTCTGTATCTGCAGAGATCCTGCCCTCTGCCTGTATTTTCTGAGCTGCAGCCTGTTTAAACAGTGGTGTTGAGCCGATACAGCGTGCAGGTTTTTAGGGTCGCAACTCTTTAAAAAATGTGGCGACCAACAGTTCTGTGTCTCTTTCCTCCTCTGCTGAGAGCTGCAGAAAGCGTTTTACACACATATACACACAGAGGCGGAGCAGACTGAGGATTGCTTTGGTTGCATTTATGCAAATTTCTGTGTTGTGTGGAGGTGTGGGCGTGTTTGTTTGTGCTGTAAAATGCAACCGCCGTGAGATAATCAGAAAATAACATTTTATATCTCCAACATCTATCTTTAAGGATTAATATAAGAGTAAAATAACTGAGTTTAGTTTATCAATGGATTATTGTAGTAGAAAATATAAAGCTTTTTTTTTTCACACTCCATTGTAATTATTGAACTCACACTATTATATATTGATGTGTTCATAACCGTTTACTACAATTTGTCAGTTTTGGCTTCAACCAGTTCCACAGATCAGGTTGTCAGGTAAGCCTACAGGCAAAAGCCAGGGCATAAAAGCCCAGTATTCACTCGCTGCTCCTCATGAGGTCTATAGACCTTTTTCACAGTAGCCACACTGATGTGAAATAGCAGGGTGATTACAGGTGTCACCAATAATACTAATTATTTGTTCCAGGGAGCCAGTATGCACAATAGCAGCACCCTGACTCTGTTTGACCTGGATGGAATAAAACCTTAATTAGTATCATTGGTGACACCTGTGTTTACACTATTTCCTGTCAAAATGGCTGAAAAAGGTCAATTGTTGTGAGTGCTTGGTAACAACTGAAAGTGACCCAAATTATTGTATCAACATGTAAATCAACTCAGTTATATGGAATTTTTTTGTTGTTGTTATTTTATCAGGTTTTTTGTCATACAGTGAATCACACTGAAACTGTCAAAGTGTGTGTGGACCAGCAGGTACACGGAGGTCAGAAAAAGAGTTTCACAAAGTTCTATACTGGCACAGAAGGCACTGCAGGAGTCACACTTTTTTTTAACTGCTAATTGCTACAAAGTTACAGAACTGCCTCTTCCTTCGACATTCAATCTCCTGATAACAGCTTTAGTGCTCGGGAGACACTGACGCACCGAGCAGGATAAAAACAAGACCAGACACTCAGCACAGAGACGACAGGATACACAGTGGGGTACAAAATGTTATTTCTCTCAGCCCACACTCCTCTCACCGCTCACTCATTATCCCTCAGTGTGGAAAGTATTAACTAATTGTGGTGGAGGTGCAGACTGGGAGCCAGACGAGTGTATTGCGTTGATAGAAACCAGTTGGAGACGTCAGCTGTTTCCTGTCCCAAAATTAGTGAGCCTCCACCCAAGAGCCTTTGCCTGTATAAACTGTCTGCAAAGTGCCACAATTTAAGATTAAAGTCATAAAAAGAGGAGTGGTTTAGAAGGATGGCTAGACTTTGGAATTAAACACAAGGCTTGTGGTTATTATTCTGTATATCACCCGTTCTTGACAGTCATGTCCTTCAAAAAAAAAATAATTATATTATATTTTATAATACTGTGGCCATCCACCAGTGTTAGCATTATTACATCACATTTTTTCTGCCATAATTTTTGTTTAA
>JAJHUR010109216.1:1309-15770 GCA_027495735.1 Lutjanus campechanus | reverse complement strand
TTTCCAGGAACGTATTGATCGTACTGATGTTGTAGAGGTCTCAGAAACTCATGTATCATGAAACAACAAAGCTTAAACTTGTTGGACAGCAAGTCCACAGTAGCCATCACAGGTTAGACCGTAGTTCCAGTTTCGAATAATTTCTCATTTCTGACCGAGGCCTTTGTTTACTTCAGCTTAATAGAGGCCTATTGAGGTAGGCCTAAAAGTCTTTCACATGTATCCAGAGTAATTCACAATTTGCCTCTCCTTCAACCATTCAAATACCGCGCTAGGTACTGCCCTGATCATTGGGAGCAATTTGGGATTCAGTGTCTCACCCTGTGATTAGTGGACAACCCACTCAACCTCCATAGCCACAGCCATCACTGAGATATATTTATATTTCAAATTTCTGTGCCTTAAAAGTATATTTGATCTGCTTTTAGTTAGAAGTGTCCTTGTTTTCTGATCTGCCTATTTTGCTGTGATGACGACAGCCGGAACGTACGGAACGGTATTATGTTTTCGGGTTGTCTATCGGTTCGTCCGTCCCATTCTTGTGAATGCAGTATCCCATGAACATCTTGATTTGGTGGTCAAAGGCCACCACAAGACCTAAAGGCCATCCTATTCTCATGAACACAATATCTCAAGAATGCTTTTAGGGAATTTCGTCAAACTTGCCACAAATATTCCCTTGGACTTAAAAATGAATGGATTAGATTTTAGTTGTCAAAAGTCAAAGGTCACTGTGACCTCAAGTCTGTCCTATTCTTCTCAAGGCGATTTCTCAGAAAAGCCTGGAGGGAATTTCTTCAAATTTGGTACAAATGTCCACTTGGACTCAAGAATGAACCGGTTCGATTTTGGTAGTTAAAAGTTAAGGTCACAGTGACATCAAGTCCGTCCTATTCTCATGGAAGTGATATCTCAAGTGTGTTTTCGGGGAATTTCTTCAAACTTGGCACCAATGTCTACTTGGCGGTCAAAGGTCACTGTGTTCTTGTCAACGCGATGTCTCAGGAAAGCCTGGAGTGAATTTCTTCAAATCTGACACTGTCCACTTGGACTGAATGATGAACTGATTAGAACTTGGTGGTCAAAGGTCAAACATCGAGCTCACTGTGACCTTACAAAACACGTGTCAAGAATTCTCACTATTAATTATGACAAAAATGTACACAAATGTCTAATAGAATAAAACAAAGCAGTGATTCCTTCAGTGTCTTCACTGCATCATAAAGACTAAAGGAAGGAGGAGATTTTTCTTTAGCTCACTGTATTTTTGACATTATATTTTGTGATTATGGCATGGGGCCTAATAATCACCTTTGTCCTATAATGCTATGACTAGTGTATGCTTAAGTGTTAGCATAGAACCAAGCTTCAGTTAATGCTGCCTTTAAAAGATGTTAGTCTTTATGTTGTCCAGGCTGGTCTAGACCATCATAGAACCACGGCAACCTAACCACGTTATTTATGGTGGCTTTTGTACAGCTGTACACAACTGGAAAAAACAAAGCCCCTGGATATAGACAACCAGCAAGTGCTTTGGTTTGTCTAGCCATAACAAGCTGTGAAACAATGCAGTGTTTTTAATTACTAATTATGTTCAGTTATATCCCTGCTGGTCAAAATAATATGCCTTTTTATTTTTATTTTTTAGTTAACTGCATCACCCCTCTTTCTCTTCATTTTCACTGGGGGCTGAGTGGTTGAAGAGGCCCTAAGCAGGCCAGCCTCTGGATAATTATTCTTTTCCAATCACTGTGACTGTCTAATTGCAGTCCTAGCCGCTAATTTATGCACGCCTTTGTTTTCTTCAAGGAACGCATTTCAAAAAACACATCAAACGATTTCTGATATGTAAAGAATACAGCAAAGGAACGCAGGCTGCAGCCGCTTAAAAATAAATTCCTTATTATTTTCATATGATAATAAGTCAGAGAAAATGAGGGAATCAAAGGGGAAGTCTTATAAAGATGTATGGGCACGAATATGGCACTTATTGTAGTTTTTTTCATCGACTTGAATACATTACCATATTTTCTGTGTTTTTATTTGCCTTAAGCTGGAGTTATGTAGGACAGCTTGCTGACCATCATTCACAAGCTGTTGGCATTTCTGCACATAGTCTGTCAAGCGCTGATCTCACACACATAACTGGCATTGTTTTTAATGTAAATGATGTTGCTGTGATGAGGAGCCATTAAATGCATGCACATAAACACATGCACATAAACATAAATACACATAGATGCAGTTATCCAGCCTAACCACCCCCTCACACACACACACCAACACACACACCCTCTCTGACACCAGTGCACATGGGAACAGCAGTATTTACTTTATGCATGAGGACAGGTAAAAAACACGCAAATCCACAGTGGACACCCGCTGTAATTGAATGTGACTCCCTCTGTATACTATCCATAGCTCCGGGATCCTGGCAGCTAATTGGAATATACAGCTCCCTAAACCACCGGTGAACTCCGCGGAGACGCTGGGTTGTCAGAAGCCGATGGCCCGCCGCGGTTTTAGCTATGTTAAGGTGGCATGGGACTCTCATACTGCTAACATTGAAGATGAGGGCTAGAATGAGAGGTAAATTGGAAGCTCCAATGCAGAATGACAAGATGTGTGTATACCTCTGTGTGTGTGTGTGTGTGTGTTTGTGTTTATATATGCGAGTGTGTGTGTGAATGCAGGCTTGTGCGTGGACAGGTATGTTTGCTTCTCCACTGACTTTATTTCAATGGATTATGGGTAGAAAATGTCAGTGTAGCTCTCAGCGTTGTCCATTATGATTGCTGTCAAAGTCTGTCAGTGTGCAGACTTTAGTTCAAGTGCTTCAGTGGAGATACTGTGCATTTAATGGTTGTTATTGTGACTATTGCATTGGGAACAACAATAAGGTTGTTATTTTTCTCTGCCTTATACATTGTTTGACCTACAATCTCAGCTAATGTAAGCATGCACATGGGAACATATTTTCCATAGGGGGGGTACATGCACGTGCATATTAAAGTTCAGAATAAACAACTGACAGATGTATATTTTCTATAGTTAAATACAAAAATCACGGATATTTAACCCTGTTAACAGCCACAGCTGTTGCTGACTTGGTCATAATTGCAAAAGTGAAAAGAAAAACAAATTAACACACAAGCTTAATTCGTAAGAGTTAATTACGACTTACTTTGTGGTGTTTCTTTCAACATTTTACTAATGATGTCATGTCAATAATTGAGTTATTCTGGTGCAATCATGGGCACCTAGTTATAGTTAAAGGTGGGGGTGCAAAATTAGTGCCAAGCAATAGGTGGGAATTTTTGTTTTTGCAGTGCTGACAAAATGCTCAAAAATATACAAATCAGCTTGGTTAAATAAAGCAACCTCCACTCTCTGAGGAAAATACTCTGCCAAATTCCATTTAAGAAATGTGACATATTTATGATTCCCTATGTGTCCAAAAGAAAAATAAAATAAAAAACCCTCTAGAAACACAAGATAACGGGCGCAATATGTGGATACACCCCCCAAAAAACCCCAAAACCTTGACTTTATATATTTTAATTACATGTAAATTTTTCCATTTAATTTTATTACATTAGTTTAATGTAAAGGGTTGCATTTAGTGCGCTTGCTTCTATCATGCTGAGTCAGTGTATATAAATTAAATACCTTAAACCAGATTTGATTAAGTTAATGCAAAATTAAACTTAGACATAAACTGTGTTGGAGTGTGAAGAACATGACCAACTTACGTCATCTAGGAAAAAAAGTTTAGTTGATTTGTTTACATTCAGTTCACACTGAGCATTTTCACATTATATTTACTTTTTTGGATAAATAAACCTTTAATTTTATAGATTCAGTTGTATTTTACTTACAAATATTGCTTCATGTTTATAAGAGCCAAGAATATTTTTTTTGAGTTCTTGTCAGTTGTGCATGAATGTGATCCTTATAAAATTGTATGATGTGACTTTTTGCTTTGGCAAAATGTTTAACCTAAACTGTCATGCCAATAAAGTTGATTAAATTGAATAATCCTTCAAGATAAACTGTATTTCTGTACAAACTCTACATTTTGTCACCTCAGCTCTACCAGCCGTTGGTTAGCTATGCTATTTTAGGGAGAAGAGAGTGGGAATGAAAGGCAATCTTTTTCTAAAATTAAGATTTCTCAATAAAATATGCACTAGTTGGTGGATCAAATGCACACTGAATTAAACACAGACTCATAACAGTGTTAATTCACCACCTACCATGAGTGAGATGATATTTGAAGACTTTTTTTCAGCCATTACCACAGCAGTTACCCGATTTGCTGTTTCCTGATGATTTTGAACAATTTATGATTTTTATGATCAAAAAGTGGAGATACAAAAGCAAATGTTTAAGTCCATTTGCTCCACTGCTGAGGCACCTATGGGTGCAATAATTACATTCTTACTGTGCAATATAACATCCACACAACTACTATTGCAACTATTCTTGTGTATAATAATGCATATTGTATTGTATTTATTATTTATTTCTCTATCCTAGATTACTGTTTTTTGTCTAGTATTCTACTTGTTATTCTACTTTATTTTTCTCATTTTATTTGATGTATTATTCAGCTCTAGGTGTTTGCTCACTGTGGCTGTTGTCCCTGTATATTTTTGTATATGTGTCCATTTTATTGCATTGATCGAGTAGTGCTCATAATTTTGTTGTCTCTGTGCAATGACAAAGGCAGATGTCCATCCTGTCTGTCCTTAATGTGGAAGTGCCAAACTTATTCACAAATGTCAATTACTTTGGAACCTCTCGGCTCATTTCCAATTTCCAAGGGGCGTTATCAACACATCAGGCAAAAATGCCTCTGGATGCAATTGGACAGACCTACAAAGCCAATCAGAGCAACAAAACTTGTGGTCTGTTTCCAGGTAGGGCACAAAGTAGTGGCCACTTGATAACTTTTCTTGTATCACAGCTAAAGAGTACACTAAAATGTGCTTCTGAAAACATCTGAAGTGAGAAATAGGCAATGCAGTAACAGAATATTGATCTATATTTGATCAGCACTGCCTAGTTTGACAGTTTGATGTGAGTTTTGTGAACTTGAGCTGTTGAGTTGGACTGAACCTGCTGACTGGGTGCAATTGTACAGACCTGCAACCAATAAAGCAGTACCATGTGTGACTTTAGCAGTGTTTCAAATCTGGACCGGTGACGCTCCTCCGTCAGGATCCAAGGCTGGTATAATTCTGTCTCAGTGGAAGGAGGACCAAGCGTACCTGCCAGAGCAAATGAAAACATGAGCTTGGCAGATTCGTCTGGTTTCCAGGCATCAGAATAAGCAGCAGTCAGTACCGCGCATTTGTTTTGATCTCCTTTTCTTCACAGGTTGATAATGGGTTAGTTGGTGCCCTGTGTGCACAAGAAGACACCTCCCATGTCAACACAATAAGAAAACAGTGGATTTGCAGGGGAAAAAAAAGCCTCCAGGTGGTGTAAATACCAATGTAATTTCTGAATAATGCACCTATTGATATACAGATAACGTGCTGCCTCACTGGATGCTGTCACCACTGGATACTTTTCAATATAGCCTTTTTTTTTTCCTGTTAGTTGATTTTGGACTATTCAAAGTGAAATATTCATTTTCTGCAAAACTAATGTTGATGTCAGGATACCTAGATAGACAAGCCTACTGGTAAAAAAAACAGATTCATGGTTACCCTTCACATTTAACATATTTTTCATGCACTTAAAATGAGACTATTATGTTGTTGTTTTTTTTAATCAGAGGTTATTTAAAAAGTAAAATAATAAATCACAGGCATGTTTCTGGTAATCAAGGTCAAACATCCACTTTCTCTTGGGAAGGTGTTTTTTTTTATTCTCCTTTTTTTCTTTTCTTTCCTTTGCTTTTCTTTTTGTTCCTTTTCTCTTTTTGATTTGTTTCATTTAATTCAACCTCAGTCAGCTTTTCTTTTTTTTTTCCAGTCAAAATCTGTTTCTCCACAGGTCTTAATACTGGGCTCTTTTTCCCCAAAAAACAATCAGTCTCAGTGGAATGCTCCTACATTTCTACATGTGACGCATAAAACAGCAGCACAGAGTGTTGCCAGGAGCAGTATCCGCAGACTAACATGCACTGAGTGTGCTGTCTGGCCTGGTATCAGGCTTCGGGAGTAACAGATTACATGTAACAGGATTTCAGAATTTAAAAAAAAAAAGGTAACTGTATTCCATTACAGTTACAGGAAAAAATGCAATCAGATTACAGTAAAAATGGGGATTTTTAATTTTGTTAATCCTAAAGTTTTCAATCCATTATCATGGCCTCTAGTGAAAAAAAAACTTTTAATGGGTGGAAATTTGGGTGGTGATGCTGGTGACTGGGATGAAGAATAAGTTTATGGCAGTTTACTTGAAGTTTGAGGGTGAAGTGTGAATAGCATACTTAACAAAGAATGTTTAGAAGTGCATTAAAACCACTATTGACCTAAATGTGCATTTCACACATAACAAAAGAATTAATTGTTGGACAAAAAATAATAATTATCAACAACAGACATAAAACATTATATTAGGCTAAACAATTCCACCATGTTAGATAGTGAGGTAATCCAAAAACAACGGAAAGTAATCAAGATACATTACTATTGTGATACATGGATTAGATTACTAACTACATTTTTTAACAGGTAATTAGTTTTTGTATCAGAATACATTTTTAAAGTAAAGCCTGGTGGGTTTTGTACTGTGATGATAGTATTGGGAAATTTTGGATGCATTTTCTCAGCCATTCATGTTTGACTCATCAAGTCCGTTTCATGTATAAATCGCCAAATGATAAGAGAAATGGTCTCAGGCTCGTTCTTATAGTGCAGGTCAAGTATGTATTCTTTATAATAATAGTTACAGAGACCCAGCCATTCCCACTAAGAGCAAGCACTAAGGTGACAGTGGCAAAGAAAAGCTCTCATTTAACAGGCAGAAATCTTGAGTGGAATCAGACCTTATGTGCCATGACAGCCACTAGCTTGCCAGAGGTTTGGCAATATATCTACCTAGCCTTGTGGAAGACTCATGGTCACAGTCATGCAAAATGAGTGCACGTGCAGAGTGTGCACAGGTAGGCAGGAATGTAGGCTGACAGGCAGGTAAGCCATCCAGTCATTCCATTCTGTCAAAATGAAATGATTGGGTGGGCTTATTACAGGCATGTGACAATAGCCAATTTAGCTATTTACACCTTGGGTGGCAGAGACGTTGCCTAAACCCACCCAAATAAATCTGACCAAACTGCAACTGAAAACTGAAAATAATAAACCTGTAAATAATAAGTCAATCCAGTAAGTAAGTAAGTAAAGTAAAGTTTATTTATATAGCACCTTTCACAGATACTAGATCACAAAGTGCTTTCCAGTAGACAAAAACAAGTACAACAATATAACACAACATTAAGACAAAGCACAAAACAAAGCATTAAAAACAAAGCAAAGCAAAAGACAAGGTGTCCAAAAATATAGTTAACACTGACTTCCATTTTCACACTGGATTAAAATCTTCCTCTTCCGAGACAGGCCTTGAACGCTTCTCTCCCACAGGAGAGTGTTTTGTTAACTCACTGACCCACTGCAACCTCTTGTTGAAAGTGAATTTCTTGCTATGCATAGATAGACTAAGGGGGGTGGGTGTGAATAGCTATGTGCCTATTCTCACCTGGGTGCAAATAGACACTCAGCAAAATATGTTGCAACCATGCACGTACTGAAGAATTCAGGGCCAAAAAGTTTGGAACGCTGTACAAGACTAATGTCAGATGGTATTTTTTGCTAATACAAATGGAAGATGCAATAAAATTATACTAGTCGTATGAGGTTTATAATCATTTTGTGCCACAGAGGCGATGATTCCCCAGTTTGTGCTGCAGTTGTATTATATTTTTATAGAATCTGAGTGGTCTCACATGCTTTCTTTTCATCTCCTCTTTCATTTTGTAATCCCCTTATGTTCATCTGCGCGGCATCATGCCTTCTCTTCTCATACCTCCTATCCGCTGCTGTTTTCAGCCAGAAGCCACCAGCCTTGTATCTATCCCACGTAAATAATGAAACACATAATTATCATATCATAATTGCAGTAAAGATGGCTTTGACAGAAATCATTTCCCGTATCTAATACAGCGCTAATCGAATCTGTTCCCCCACTCACTAACACGACCTCTGGTGATTGAGTTTCGGACATTTGTTTGTGTGTGCTTGTGTGTGCGGTTATGGTAGGTGGGTGTGTGTTTGGTTTATTGTCTAACGTCTCTGTTCTCATATGAAAAGTTGGAATTTTCCTTTGTTTTTTGGACTGTAACTTAATTTTACTTAATAGCTGAAATTGTCCTTTATGGGCAAAATACTTCACCAAATCTTTCATATGCGTGACTTCCTTTCATTTGTTGTTTCATGCTGTCATCTCGCAGCATCAATGCAGCATCTCACATTTCTGCATTTATGATTATTCATATAGCTGCAGATTAATTACGGTGTAGCAGATAATACAGTACATGCTTTTAAGAACATGCGAATGTATGGATTCTCCCCGTGTTTCTCTGGCTTGCTCTCTGTCTTTTGTTCCCGGGCTTGATTGACTGACAGCTCGTCGGATGTAGCAGCGTTAGCCTGATCACATGACCCAGCAGATGGCTGAGGAGACAGCTGACAGCAGTGAGCATGTATGCAAGCATGTAAATGAGTCTGAATCAACTTAAGCAATGGAATTTCCTGTATGTACAGGATAGATAGATAGATAGATAGATAGATAGATAGATAGATAGATAGATAGATAGATGTGAAGCAGGGATGGATGGTGTAAGAATTGTCTTAAAGGGCAGATTGAGATGGGCCTGAGGATAGGTCTCTAACAATGAGTGATTACTGCACTAACAAGGCTGGCGGCTGGAGGGGATGCGTGTAATGTGATTGGTGCTGCCCGCTATTTATCTTGACCAATAGACAACTGACCTGGCTGTGCCCCCCCCTACAGGTCAACCAGAGTTCACCAGGCAGAGGACCAATGTTAGTGTTACACTCACACACGTGTACACGCAAACGAGGGGGAATACCAGAAAAAAAGAGAAGAGACACGTAATACACTAAAAACTCTATTCATGTGCTCAAACAGACAATACACTAAACATGTACATATATGCAACAAAGACATAGCGTGCGTATGCACAATTACACAGACATGCAGGCTGATCTGAGGTCTTTCTACACTTTTTCAACATTCTGATTTAAAGCTATAATATGCAACGTTTCTGCCTTAAAATGTCAAAAAATGCCAGACTATGTAATATATTTTGTTGAGTTGTATCATCCCAAATGTCTCTAGTAATGTTCTAACAGAAAAATCCATAGTTTATTCAAGGTAATAGTAGCCGTTACCTACTGGTTACTATAACTTCTGGGAAAATATGGAATACGTCCGTCTAACATTTGATCGTGTGGTCAGTTGGAGCAGTGGTGACATTGTTTCATTAATTACATTGTGGGTTCAATATCAAGTAATAGTTAAAAATGGCACAATTTCCTTTCTCAATTTGGGTTTTGAAATGGTGGTTGGACAAAACGAGCAAACATATTTACAGTTTATGGTTGTGTAAAGCAGGAAATATATTGCGAGAGATTTAAGCAGACAAGCTCAAACCCGTAGTTAAATAATCAATGAAGTTGCGCTGCTGAGCATCGCGCATAAATGCGCACACAGTATCTCTCACTGGGGAGACGCACAGTTTCCCACTCACAACTATAAATCAGAGTGTTATTTTTATGACCCAGCCTACACATTCTACCCATGAACCGCAATGCCTGCGGTTGTAACTGCGGCCCGTACGTGACTAGTGTGTACACGTTATAGATGCACTAAAGCAAATAGCACTACAACCCATGGTATAAAGAAAATAGTCTCTGCATGACGCTGCTCGTAGATCTGTAGATTTTATGGTGAGAAAAACTGTTGTTGGGTTTTAAAAAATGTATTTATGTTTAAATGTTTAAGACAATTTATTCTATTTTGGGTCAAGTGCCATCCAGTTCCATTAATTTGAGGGAAGATAGACATCTCTACAGCTGATATCTCCAAAACTGGACAACTCACACTCTAGATTGATAATTAGCACTACAGGTTACAGGAAAAATGTATTTTTGACTTTAGGTTGAACTGCCCCTTTAAGAAAATGCTCATCTTTTTACCCAACGGTGACGAGATACACATTCAGGACGTCCCAAGCTTTCCATCAATGTAATGCTTCCATCAAATATGTAAAATATGAAACGCTGGATGAATATTACCAGTCGCTCCTCATGACTATTTCATCTTTCTCACAGAAACTGGTGGAAAGTTAGAACGACAGAAGGGAGGTGAAGGCAGATAAAAGAGGAAGTGAGATGGGAAAGGGTGATGAAAAAGAAAAGAGAAAGGGACTTGCATGTAGCGATGGAGGGCGAGGCGTGTTGAGTAATGAGCGCTGTTGCTCCCAGAACAATCAGGGCCTCCATTTTGCCGTGTGTTCCTACCTGATGTATAGCGCGAGCTGTGGGAGCTGCTGTAATAAGACCATTTGGGCCTCTCATTGGCGAGCATTAGCCGCAAATATCTTCCACAGGCCTAAAGACAGCCTGCGGGGCTGAAGAAAGAGCCATGTTAGCTGCGCCGCTCATTTGGTCAGGGGTGATGTGAGTTGTAGGGGATAGTTGTTGTCGGCCTGTACACACCTGATTAGACTTCACAGCTTTGTACGGCTTTGAGAAAAATGCCAAATCATTGCTAATACTTAGAGTCTTGCAATTGTATTTTCTTTGACATGTAAAAAAAAAAAACAGTATACTGTAGCTCATAACAAAAAATATAATCAAATATGTTAAAGGTCATGAAGTGGACAGGACTGTCTTGTGGTGCTGGGAAGGAATTCCCCCTGATCTGTTCTGTGGCTGAATACAAATGTAAGATGAGAAGTATTTTGATCTAAGATGCATCTGCGGCCCTCTGTTTTATTACAAAACCATGGCTAAATGATCAAAGTTACATTAAATATAAAAAGTTTTCATTCACATGAAAAAGTAAACTTTTACAAAGCTTTTATCACAGTGCTATGACTGTAACTGAATGATAATTTGAAAATGAAAGGAAAGACCAAATTGTCGATTCACTGGATTCTCCAGTCAGCAGAGGTGGGAGTAAGTCACACGTACAAGTCACAAGTAAATCTCAAGTCTTAACCTTCAAGAGTCAAGCAAGTCCCAAGTCATTGCACTGTAAAAACAAAACAGTTGAAAACATTTCAAGGCAATGGGCTGCAATAGAGTTTTGAGCCTAACTCAAACTTTTTTCAAAGTTGTACCAAATTCATTGAAATAATTGAGAATAATTTCTTCTTTAGATAAACTTAAAGCTCTGAATTTTAGAAACTCAAAACTTTTAAAGAGCATGTAAAAAGTAAATGCATTGAAGTAAATTATACATTTTTATTCTATTTTCAATTCAAACTATTTAATTTTTCAGGCACTAAAAAAATCAATCAGATTATAAATCAGCAAAAGTTTTTATAGTTTATTTCAAAACTTAAGAGTTTGAATCGGGCTCAAAACTGAAAAATCTATTGCAGTCTGTCGCCCTGAAATTTTGAGTTTTTTGTGGGGTGAGAATCAAGCAAGTCAAGTCATTGCTTAGGTCAAGCAAGAGACACAAGTCTAGTCATACAAAATAGGATCTCCATATTTATAAATCCCTTTATAAATCTTACTGATATCTGCCATTTTGTGTCAATCAATAACAAGCCTCCAGAATGAACAACAATGGAAAGGGGGAGTTGCACGGAGTGAGATTCATCATGGTGACTTACTACTTGACGGACAAAGCAAAAGAGCACGAGAGCAGGAACCCAAGGAAGCAAAATAACAACAGAGAGCCAAACAGGAGCGAGCTAAAACTGACGTAAAACAAGACACAAGCAAAGACACTAAAACATAGAAAAACAATACAACACAGTAAGAGATAAGAACCGTAAAAATAGAAAAATGTGACACTAAGAATAAATTAAAATAAAGAGGGCAGAGATTACAGAGAAATAACATGTTGTCAAGTCAACGGTACAGAATAAGACAACACCATGTAACATCAATATAAATAAGTACAAACAAAGGATTAAAATGAAATATATTAAAAAGAGATGACGACATCACATAAAAGCGACTCTATAAAAATGGGTTTTAAGAAGCGATTTAAAAGATGTCACTGATCCTGCAGCCTGATCTCCTCAGGCAGGTCGTTCCAAAGTCGAGGGGCCCTGGCGGAGTAAGGAGTACAATGGTGTGGAATAAGAAGACTAAAATTACACCTGCAATCATTTAGTTATGAACATGAATCTGTGTTAGATAGTAACATGTCCACATAGTTAAACATGTTACAAATCAGTCCCCCAGTCCCCCAATCAGCCCAGTCTAACATAAATTAAACTTAATATTAACTTTCTAGCCCATGTTTGACCAATAAGTTGGCTAAAAAGACAAGTTCATGTACCTCCCTTTGATGAATGTTTCTGTGGTTGGGTCACTGACTTTTGAGCTGCAGACCTTGCACACCGCTGTTCTCTTCTTACTGTCATCATCATCATCATCATCATCATAATTCTTAAGTCCACATTTTATTGTTTGTGGACTGGCCCACACTATAGCTGCCTGGTGTGTCGGCCTCTGCTGCGTCCATGCACACAGTCCAGCAGTCTTTTATCAGTGTTAGTCCTCAAATTTGACACTCCAGTCTGAACAGAATAAAGTCATGTGACTCGAGTCCCCTGTCTCTGCTGGTACACCATTGTGCTATTTTATCTTCTTTTGAAAATAATAACTTTACCCAAAATAGCTGTAGTTTCATTACACTATAATATTTCCACACACGTAAAGAAAAAAAGTGGGCTCAAATTTTAGTTTGACATTAAGAGTCAAATGTCATACAGCTACTAATTTACTAATGCATTAACATGTACTGTATGTCATCGTCCCTTAAACCGAAAGCATTTTTCCAATTAAGACCAATAAACAGTAAGTTTATCCTCCCAGATCTTCCAGTTTGATGGAGCAACACATCAGGAATCCCTGTTGCGCTCGCACCATTACCGTATCCATCTATTTGATGCAAATGAGGGGCAACTTGCTTTGTACTCAGGTGTGTTTCATAATACAAAACCTGTCATGAAACCCAGACGAGAGGAAAAAAGAGAGACGAGTGATGTGCGAGATTTCCTCCGAAATAACAAAAACTGAATTCCAAAGAAAACACATTCTATTTACAGGCCAATCAAACCAAATGCATTTGAATACATTTGGAAACATGGGGCACACTTGACTCATGTGACAAGTGATGAGCCTTTATTGGAGGCTATTTTAAGTGTCAGGGCGAATAATTCAAGCACAGCCCGACTTCAAATATTTTGAAACCATATTTAAATATACAGCATATGTCGGCCAGCCGGAGCGGGGGCAATCAGCATCTCAAAGCTCGCTAGATTGCACGGCATGCAAGAAAAAAATAAATAAAAATCAGAGATGCTGAGCTGATGTTGAGATGCTGAGAAAATGAATGAATGAAAGGTCTTTGCAGGGGAAACCAGTTGTGAACAAAATACATTTGTAGAGACACAGACAGACAGCTCAGCTTTATGGAAACGTAATCAGCAGAGGTGGCAAAAGATCACACTGTCTTTACTCAAGTATAATTACTGATACTTGTTTAAGTCTGGTAAAAGTAGAGGTACGAATTCAACTTCTCTACTGCAGTAAAAGTGAGAAAGTACAGGCTCAAAGTATAAAAGTAGCTGTACTGGGCCCTGTTTCCCAGAGCCTCCTTTGCACTATGTGCATCGTAAGTTGTACCTTAAGGTTTCCCTCAAGCTTACAGGCTGTTTTCCAGAGTCGCCTTAGTTAAGGTATTCTTTCTGAAAGGTATACCTTTAAAGCAAACACACAAACACGCACACACACTGCAATTAAATGTGGATACGCTGCCACAGGTGCCTATTGAGTGATTACAACAAATTTGCATTAGACATTTTGTGTGTATGAGAACAAAATCTATCACCCATTTAGCTAAATCATTTATCCTGGCCTTTCAAGAAGTCTCAGACTCTGGCTTATATGTCCTGATTCAAACATATATTTTGTCAGCTATAGGTTACGTATTGATTGGAACTATCACGAGGTCTCGTCTGGACTCTTAAAGGATAACTTCGGTATTTTTCAACCTGGGCCCTATTTCCCCATGTGTATGTGTGTGCAGGCCAGCTGACAGTCTTGTCTGGGCCCGGGACAAGATAATGTTAGATGGGCCCTCCCCTCCACCACCGCTGGGTTTTTTGTCACTAAACATCCCCAGTTATGTTTGATATATTGTGATAATGCAATAAATAAGGTATTGTATACGAGGG
>JAJHUR010109214.1:0-15687 GCA_027495735.1 Lutjanus campechanus | reverse complement strand
TTTCATTGGTGATGGGAGGGGTTTGGAGAGGATGGAGGGGGTCTCACAGTTGGAGACAGATGTCCGTGCTGCTTCTAAGCACCCGCCGCCTCCCCACCACACCCAATACAAACACAGACACTTGGGCAGATACGCTGCACGGCAGCTGTAGCAGCAAATACAGCAAAACGCTGCCTGCATCCAATATGACCAGCTCAGTGCAATATACAGACTGAGATTGCGACTCCCCTGCGGCGTACCAACACACACACGCACACCAACGCACACACTGTCAAGAAGCCTTTACCATTTCTTTATCAACATTTTCTGACAGCTGACCTGAAATGTCCCTCACTTCTAAAAAACGACTTGCTTTAAAGAGTAATTCCATTTTTCTCATGGTGCACCGCTGTCATTTGGCTCTTTGGCTTGAGAGTATTTTATGGCCTTGAGTAAATGACATAACATGCTTTGGTTCTCTGGAAATGCTCATATGGCCAACAGCGAAATTGAGTCGGCGCTAAAGCTAAATGAATGGGAATCACAGCGACAGGGCATTTCAATTACTCCGACCACGAGTCCAGAAGGGTCACCTTCTCAGCCCGATCGTTACCGCCCAGCCCACGCCGCACTTCGTGCGCACAATCACACACACATAACCTGTTCATCAATGTCTGACGCATTTTTCCCCTCAAATTTACTCCCTCCATTTTCTTTTGTCCCACAGCGCGCTGGCTGACGAAGCCATTTAGGCCGCCGTCGCTGCTGCTGCTTAGACCCGTCAGCTGAGTCCATTTAGCAGCCGCAACAGCTGCGACCCCACCCACCCAATCCCCCCCACCACCACCACCACCCTCGCCCGGAGCCCTCCTGCCCATGCTGCCACCACCAAACCTGGGCTGATGGGTGAAAAGCAGCTGGTCCCATGAGCCACGATGACAAGAGCATGAAAAATGATTTCCATGGATAGCTGTAAAACATTAGACCCTACAGGTTGAGGCTGTGATCTTTTTTTTGTGTGGTTAGAGAGGAAACAAGACATTAAAATAGGCCTTGGCAAAAAAAAACAATAGTGAGATATGTTGGCCATTTATTTTTTTAAGAAGAAATAACCAAATTCTTGGGATTCAGCTTCTCAAAAGTGAATATTTTCCGGGTTCTCTGGTCCTCTATGACAGTACACTGAATATCTTTGGGTTGTGGACAACACAAGATATTTGAGGACGTCATCTGAGGATTTGGAAAACCATGATCAATATTTTCCACCATCTTCCAACATTTTATGGACTTAACTAATCGATTATTAGAGAAAATGATAGATAGATTAATCATTAATGAAAACGATCATTAGTTGCAACCCTACTCTTTTCCCTTAAATACAGTAAATGGAAATCGGCAAGAATGTGTGCTACCAGTGAGATGGGACCCAATATTGGTATTGATCTGCATTCCTATCTAAATTCCTCATTGCAATGTGTTTTCCACGTGTTTTCGCTGTGCAGTGATAATGGAGGACTGAACAGCACTTCTTTACATCATGGGAAATTATGCAAACGAGAGCCATCTCTCAGCCTATCAGTTCCACATGTGAATGTCACAAGCCAGAATCTTACAGCGCCCCCACAATGGTTGAAGGACGGCATTACACACGTTACATTACACAATCAACACAAACTTTCCAGACTGACTGTCAGTTTCAGCCTCATGTAATCTTACTACTACTACCACTAGTAATAATAAATCGGATCAGATATCCAAATTGCAGATCTTGGAATCAGACTGGAAGTGAAAAAAGTGAACTGGTGCATCTGTAACAAGTGACACACAAACAGCTAATCATTTTACATTTGTGTTGTTCAGTTGCACTATCAACAAGTGACACAACAACAGAAACAGCATGGAGAGAGAAAACGAGTGCAGACATTAAAGAAATTGTTAATAAAAAAAGGATAGGTCAGCTCTTTTTTAAAGAAGTCTATTACCCGTGTGCCGTCATAAATAAGGTGGTTAAATTCAAAAGTGTTAAAATTCTACCTTTATTCTCCTGGTCTATCAAAAATTCATCATTAAGACGTATCAATAATTTTCAATATCAACTGAAATTAAAACTTTTATTGTAATAGCTAAATTTTTCAGTCACAACGGCCCAGACCTACTTATAGTTTTACTGTTAGTTAAAATGATCTTGACCAGAAGCTGGTAGAAGATCTCCACTCTACAAATTAACATTACACGAAAGTCTTGGCATTTTTCATAGCAGGAAAACCAATTATTAATACTTCAGATAACACTGAAATGAAATCCACAAGTCACTGTGATGCATTACAGGAAGATCATAAGCCTGTTATTGGTATAGATAAACCTCTTTTTACAACATAATCATCAGGCAAACCCCAGAAAATTACATTTCATCCTCTGATTCTGTTTACGGTGCTTAAATATTTGATGTGTTATCACCGTCGCTACATGGAAAATACTGCCCTAAATTGAATTAAGTGATAAAATATGAGTAACCACCATCACCCACCCACCCCCGGGTGCTGCCGAGAATAAAATAGACAAGGTTATCTGTCAAGGTGCGACGTTTCACGGCTTTTTAAGCGCTCATAAATGCTCAGGCCTGGCCCCTCCACAGTGTCTTGTCACACCCAGACGTGTTGGAAGTGGGGGATGGGGTAAGGGTGGATGAGGAGCGGGCAGGTGGGGGTGTGAGGAGGGGGCTAATACTTGGCAGTGGTGCAGTCTGCAACCAATATGACCGTGGGCCCCACATGCAGCAGTGGGACAGCACAGGAGGCACTCATTATCAGACACACAGAGGGGAAAGGGGTGCTCGAGGGGAGGGGTTGTTCTGTGTCTGTGTGTGTGTGTTCTAATGAAGCACATGGCCCATAACATGCTGAGGAACAGAGGTTGAGGATGATCGGGCCAACCTGTGGGCACCCAGTGAGCACGGAGCTGCAATCATGTGACAACAATATTACATGTTTAAGCTGTTTCATGCTTTACACGGCAGTGCATGTGACACAGTGCATGTGGTCAAAATTATGTAAGTCCTACAAAACTTACCATCAGCGAGAGAGGCTCACGAGGTTGTGCACTAATGTATGATACAAACACAGATGCCACAGCGCTGTAACCAACCAGGAAAAGGAAAGCAAGACTGATCGATTCAGATGAGTTTGATATCGACATCAGGACTTTTTCGTGCTGGAGTCGTCAGCCACGCAGGTGTCATGTGAATTGTGTAAAGTTTCCATTCATGCACTAGCTTCACAAAGGTTTCAGTGCATGAATGCGTTTACCTTTCCCTAAATATAATCAGTACAACCAGTAATATTTTTGTTCTTTTGTTAAACTACCACCGAAGCTTACATCATATCCCACCCATGCAACCCTATGCAGAGTTCTATTACTGGATGATTCTCCAACGTCCTGGGTTACGTTGTGATAGCTATACTATGAGTTACTCTGTGTATAAAACGATGGTGGTAGATACTTCTGAGAGTGAGCTACTTTCTCATTCTCAGTGATGAACATCTAGCAAACGTCCTGCTCACCGTGGTCACAACTACCATAGTAAGTGGAACACTGCACAGAGTAGTCTCA
Source organism: Lutjanus campechanus (assembly GCA_027495735.1). Lineage (NCBI taxonomy): Eukaryota > Metazoa > Chordata > Actinopteri > Lutjaniformes > Lutjanidae > Lutjanus > Lutjanus campechanus. Next base: position 12,099 of record JAJHUR010109214.1, on the reverse strand, counting down.
GATTTATTAACTAAACCTTCCAACCATCACTTGTATCACAAAGTGAATGACTGAATTTAATCACAGTCAATGTATGGGACATGATTTAAATTACGATACAGCCGGACCATGTACAATACCTCCATTTAGCTTTGCAGGGATACCTTCAATGTGTGAAATCCTGGCCTGGGTCCAGACCTTCGTATCCACCCACTCCACCAACTTGACTGATTCTCTGAATCTCTCTGAATATGGAAATGGAGTGCAAGGGGTTGACAATTCTGTTTGATATAAGGCAAGAGAAATCCAACACTGACTATAAAAATGATATAAGAAGAACTACATCATAGATGGTTACCTAAAGGGTGCATTACTGCCTGAATGTTTGGCAGCAGATGTATATAATGCCCTGGAGAATCTTCCAATAAAAATGGAATTTCTACGGATACTGGGCTGCAACCCAGATTTTCTCAGAGTGAGAATTTTTTTTTATTACTTTTGCTTTACAAAAAAATGCAGGGCAAGAAAAGTTGCTGTTTCTTTACTTCTCTTTTATACACTATCCGTCATTATATTAAGTGATGTGTGCAGGTTCATCCAGGTAGCTCCGTCAAGACAAAGATAAAGTAAAAGATGGTCAAAGATGAAATATTAATGCTACTTTTGAAATGATTAATGATCAATGACTTCGAGCAATGAGCCTCACACTGTACTTTATGCATACATGTGTGTGTCTAGAGAGCTATTAAAGGCCTTGGCTAACCCTCCTTCCCTCCTACTGGATCTTCAACCCCCATCCCTCCATCACACATGCACGCACACACGCCTGTGCGCACACTCAAACAGAGCAGAGCAAGCCCGAGGCACGCCAGGCCCATCTGATTGAAACAGCCATATTTCAAGTCAAGAGGGGAGTCGTATTAAAATACAACTTGGCAGGCGAAGACTTCTCACATCGAAGCCCCCTACCTCGCCCGCAACCCCTCCCATTAACCTGGCACTACAGAAAATGCCCCAAGTTTGTGCCCAGACACGGATAAAGCCAGCCTACTGTAAACCCAAACATGTGTGTACATTCATGCACACACTAATTCTCACACGGACAAACTTATTTGCGTGTAAATCCTTCCAATCTCCCGGCATGGCGAGCGCTCACCTATGTGAGGCTCAGCAGCAGGTTCCCATCCCAATTGTGAGCTGGTGCTGCCGCTCCGACTGTGCTCACCCACCCAGCAACCTTGAGGTTAATCCACCGCAAACCTCCCCTGTCATGCCATGTTGGCTCTGTACGTGTGTGTGTGTGTTCATGTGTTTTTCTGCCAATTTTTTTCATCTATGTGTTTCATCTCTGCAATTCCTGATGGGATACACACATGACTCCCCCGACCCCTGACTACTTGCAGACCAGACTCAGCAGAGTATAGACTCTGTAAATCTCTGGGAATTAAAGCAACACTGTGGCTCCCTCGGCTCTTGGATTTTCTTCCTAGAAAGTGAAAGTATCGAATGTGGTAGACCGGCGGTAAGAGAGACATCCTTCAAACAGAAAGCCCGGCTTAGTGCCACAAACATCCACCCTGCTGAAGTGTCCTTGGGCAAGAACATGATTTGTTTCCTACTCCAGGGTGCTGTCAAGGAACTGACCCTGACTTCTGACCTCCTGCGCTGAAAAGCAAGAAAAAACAATTTCCCGGTGTGGATCAATAATATCACATTATCAAAAAGCTGTGTTTAAGATTTATTTCTCCTTCTCTTTAGTCTCTTGCTGGGAGCTGATGATAAACAGGTGACCTCTGAGGAGGAAAGATGTGTTAGATGGAGTCCAGTCAAGGTGAATGGTTGTTCCCTGTTCAGTCCATGTCAAATCTATCAACTTAATGAAGCTGTGTATTTATTGGCTGATCTTTTCAGCCTGTTCTCACTCCCAGTGGGTCAAACGCGGCAGCTTGGTCAGTGGTTCTATGCTTCAAACTATGACGCTGTAGGTACTCCTCTAGTGTAATTTCTGGAGGTCTCCCTTTAACGGTATGTATTGGTGTGCTGTTGAAGTCAGATGAAGTAGTATAAAGAGCAAGACAGTCTGCATTTGAGGTGGATGGATGGGTCAAACAAACACAGGACTTTCACCAAGGAGAGTCCTTCTAAGCTACGGAATGTATGCAAGTTACTTTGCATACATAAGTGTCATAGTGTGTCAGGCAAAGTAGCAAAAAAAAAAAAAAAGATGACGGACCCAAAATGCAGACAAGCATTAGTCTGCCTCAGACTGGTGCCGTTCATACTTAGGGCTTACAGAGGATACAACTAAGATCTACACAGTCAATGGCAAGCAAATCCAAAAAAAGCCAGGCAGGCAACCCGAAATCCAATAACTAGGCTTTGTCCAAAACCAAGGCAAACGATAAATAAAGGTACAGGAAATGCTAGGATGCTTAACGTAAACACGAAGATGAACTGACAAAAGACTAAATACACAAATAACTTAACAGGGACAGGTGAAATAAATCAAGTGATTCAAAGGAGGACAGGACGTAACACAGCAGAAACAAGAGAAAAGGCAGAAACTTAAAAAATAAAACAGGAAACAAGTACAACCAAAACCCCAAACCATGACAAAGGCATTTATTTTAACACAAAGCATGATCTTTTCCTAAACCTAACCAAGTATTTTTGTTGCTTTATCCCACCCAAGTCATTTTTGGGCCTTTATTTTGAAAGTCAACATAGATGTTATTATTGTTAACTTGGCTGCAGAGCCCTGCATGTACAAAACGAATGAGAACTTGTTGATCTTTTTGCAAAGGATTTTAGTCCAAAAATGTTTGCTTGATGATAAAAGAAAAATGCTGAAGATTTTATTTTGGATTTATGCCATGAAATACATGATGCAGATGTTATAAATTTGCCCTGTATGAGTCTCCTCTTCGATTGAAACTGGTATATATCCTTAAGGGAGTGTGCAGAGATGCATCCCAAAGCCCTACAACACTTTGTTTTAAAAGCAAATGCATGCCTCTCTCATGACATAAATGACAGAGATAGAGACGTACCACATCTCTTCAAATTACCCCAGCTTTTCATGAAATATTCAAACTGTTTGACAATACTTAATTCAGCTTGAGTGCCCCCCTCCTCATAAAGCTGAATAAATTATCAGGTGAAGCGGTTTGCACGTGATTGACAGGCTTGCAAAAAACAGCTTCTGCCCTTCTGACAAAGAGAGATCTGTCAGTGAAAACACAGACGTTTTGGAGTGGATTTTAAAGGAACATTTTTGCTTTAGTTGGAAACACGCCATGCCTTTAGAAACGGAGGAAGAGAGGAGATGAAACAGCATTTTGATGGGAGTTGTTTGGCAAAAACAAGGCGGTGGAGGGATTCAGAGAAAAAAAAAATCTGGACTGCATGCTAAGAGGAGAGCAGGATGGAGGAGGGGGATTTGCAAACATGCACGTCCATATGTGCGCTTAGGCTGATTGTAATTCAAGCAATATGTCCATCGAAATGATACGTGATATGGAATATGAGGTGCGGATGGTGGCGTTAAAAGGAAGAACCCAAAACACATGCACTGACAAACACTGACAAATATGGCTGGTGTGGAGGGTTAAACAAGGAGAAGTAATGCAGAAGTAATGTATGCACGGCATTGCTAAGGAGGCCGAAAAACAACGACAAACCTCCACTCCCCTTCTGCCCACCCTCCACCAATAACACCCACCCCAGGACCCCGAGGGCCCCCCACAACAATACCATTACAGAGGTGGTCAGGCTTCTGTGTGTGGTCAGCTAATAAAGCAATTGTCTGGCCCTGAAAAGAGGATTACTTTAATCTAGTAATGGCCGACGTCGTGCGGCCTATAGCAGCGGGGTAAGAGGGTCACTGAGAATTGCTGAGAAGCCCATTGTAAAGCAACTGAAGCGCCTACCGCACCCCCCCAACCCGCCTGCCCCGAACTGCCCTCAGCTGACCCCCCGGCCCAATCAAGGCTACTGTAGTTCACCCATCTGGAAAACCAGAAACACTCTTTAACTCAACCTCAAGGGGAACGGGGTGGACAGAGACAATGGGTGCACCCCACCCAACACGAACACACTCACACAAAACCCATTAATTATTGACCACTGTGGTGGGATGGTGGCAGTGAGCACCTTCAAGAATTCCACTCCAACAATAAGGTAATTCAAGTGAAGTGTTAACAGGGTGATTAAGGGCATGTCAGAACCACTATAGCACTATGTCATAAAGCACAGCCTCCTCTTTCAGTTCAATGAGACCATTGGAATAGTGGTATAAAATATAGAGGGTTGTCAAACAAAACAGGTGTTACAAGCGATGCAAAGTCAAGTATTCGAAGGCCCATTCCGAGTAGAACCTAGCAGGACGATGTGGTACCTTGCATTCTTCTTTTGTAAAATCTTGTCTGTAAGGCTTTCCTCAGACTGCAGGCAAATCAGATTTGTTTCTCAAATCAGATCTTTAAGACAGACTGTCCACACTGTCATTAGCAAGTAATCAGATCTGATTTGTGTGTCCAGACATCACCAAGATCTCGCTGCCTACTGACTGTTTGGGATTTCTAAATGCAAGGTAGCTGCTTGAACAGCGGCAAGAATGGCCACTAACTAACCTATGCCTCTCACATTTTCAGCAATGAAAGCTGTGAGATTGTCCTCAGACTCTACTGAGCAAACCATTTCGAGAGTGACTTGTGGATACAATCTGGATTTGCCAAAAAACTGATTTGGCCTGGCAGTCTGAACTGGGCCTAGTTCTCTAAATCCTGATGTCACGTTTTGGCATCTGTTAAGCCTTTAAATTCATGCACTCACACTGGACTGCCTGGAACATATTTGACCATCTCACCTGTACCCATACCAACACAACACACAAACCCTTGAATTTTTTTAACCTGGTGCTATTTTTTGGTCCAAATGTTTGCTTATTGTGCAATTTGCATAGTATGTTGTTGAGTTTGCAAATTCTGTGCTCATGAAAGCTTGTTCTACTATTGGTAGGAAAACACCCGGACATGTTTGCTGGGAGATGGATTGCTAAAAGCTTAATACAGAGAGGGAAAACCCTGACAGTTGCTTGGGAGTCTGTGAGCAGTTTTCTCTGCTGTCTCCCCTTCTTGTAAGTCCTGTCAATTTTCTCAGCAGTGTAGGCTGTTGTTTGCACACACACATGCACACACACGGTCCTGCCATTTCTTGCACATGTGCGGTTTCATCATTAGGTCGCTGACTCGGACTCTGTCCACTTTCCCTGCTGGTGCCCGAAAGGTGAAGAAGGTGAATCGTCTCTCTGACATCAGCGTCTTCCTGCCCTGTTGGAGGCGAGCCAGTCTGCCCATGTCAGATGACCTCTCCCCCCCCACCCGCCTCATCCTGTCAGCTGTCCCGAACTGCTAACGCAAACCGATGCCGCGGCTCTTCCTGTCAAACATACGTGTATGTGTTCACATGGCTGGAGCAGATGGTCCGGCCTTGTATCCTGCCTCGTGCCCAGCACACTTTTTACCCCCGTTAGTCTGCCATGCCTGTTCATACCCCTGCACTGAAATGGGGAGGAGGTGGAGGTGGCGGCGGTAGTGGTGCTGTGACTGGGGGAGGGAAGAGCAACAGTTCCAATTTTCCACCCTGTCAACAAACTCCAAAAACAGATGGATCTTGGAGCAGAAATCCATTTAGCTCCACTTGAATGACTTAAGCCCCCGTTCGCTGACCTTTTCTAACTCCGAGGTGGGAGCACGTCTTAAGGAGAAATGAATCTTGTACAAATACACACGAGTAGAAATCAATAAGCATTTTCCACAGCTGTTCGCCCTCGTATTTACCATTTTCAGACAGGTCAAATATGCCTAAATCCCCCTGAAATACCGTTTTTACCACAAAGAGCTTACGGACGGTATTACTTTGGCCATACCAAATACTCCAAGGTGACTGTTTCTGTCGATAAAAAAGTTCCAAAGGTTAACTTTAAGTGAGAGATTGCTTTTAAAACAGACGTTATGCTGTTAATAGTCAGGGAACTGGAAAGACAAAACTGGTGAGAACGAAAAACCCGCCAGAAGAGAATAAAGAAGTACATACCAAGAGCACAACAGAAGAGTACAAAAGAACAACAAGGTTGACAATAAAGATCGAGCCATCTCTACTGTAAACATGCACTCATTGCTCAAGAGGATGCTCTTGATATGACAGCAGCAAACAGTCCTCAACATACAAGGGAAGAACATAAGCCCCTTATTGATATGCAGAAAGGGAAGCGTGACAATTAACATAATGCTAATTTAACATTTACCACCAGTGATTTGGAATACACTGATATTTGCTGCCACTCAAATATTAATTTTCCGCAGAGTGCTTACAAGTTGCTGCATTAGAGTTGAAAATATTCCTTAAAATGTCTTGTTAGAAACCATATCTTTAATCAAATTAAACCATACACCTAAGATGTAGCTTGAGGGTGGCCACGTATCAAGGTGGGACCAGTTGCTGGACTGAGTTATCCAGCTCCTGGATTGAGTTGTCCTCTGAGCAGAATGAATTGCCAAATAACCAGAATGGGTTTCTAACTTAGAATGCAACCACTAGAGTAAACTGTCCAATAATTAAAATGCACTGGCAAAAACAAGAATTAGTTATACAGCAATTAGAATGAGTTTCCAAGCAATTGGAACTCCAATAACTAGAATAAGTTGGCACATAATAATTACATTGACTTGACGGTCCAGCAACTAAATGAAGTTGGCCAGATGACACTATGTAAAGTCCATGTTCTGCCGTCAAATGTCCTGCAGCGACTGTACACTGAGCTGTCCCCTGGATGGGACTGGCTCATAAATAACCACAATCTGTTGTTCAATAAACAAAATGATTTTCCCAATAATTCCACTGATGGGTTCAATAACTACACTTCGCTGTCCAAAGACCAGGAAAAGTTGGGTAAAGATCATTTTAATTCCTAGATGGCTCCATTTGGTGGTTCAACATTCACTCGTACACTGATTTTCCTGCTTAGTAACAAGACTGGTAAACAGATGCTTCTCCCTCTGTTCTTTAATGTGCTCTGCTCTGTAACGATGCACTGATTGCTTTCGATTGATTTGTTTGAACCGTGTATTGATTGCGTTGGCCTCTCATGCTCACTGTCTGTCATTAATGATGCCTGAAACTCCCCAGATGTCTCCTGCTTCTCATGTTATTCGTGATGAATTGATGGATTTGTTTTGAGCTTTTCCCCCTTTCAAGTTCGCACCCTTCATGCCCAACTGTCTGCCATTCGCTATCACTGATTTTTTTTTATCACAACGCCCCCTCATGCCCCCTTCGGGTGCATTCAGACCGACATTAGCAGTACATTAAAAAACACAGGCTCCTCATTACTTTCAATGAAGCTGCTGCATTGGCACAGCAGGGGGTCATGCTGCAGAGGCCTCTGCCTAAAAAATGCATAGCAGGCTTGGAGAAAGTTTATTCTTGTTTAACTTTTCCACCCAGTATCACGGCAGTTTGTGAAATGGTGACGAAATGTAATCTATAGATTCATGTGCAATTTTCAGTATTTTTCGTGATAGTCGGCAAGACTTTCAAAGTAATAGGGAGGAGCGCAGTACAGGGAGCAAGAAAGTCCACGTATGGAAGAGGTGGGGTGGATGGATGGCTCAAACAGACACAGGACTTTCAATTGGAAGTGGAAGTGTATTTCAAACCACCACCAAATGTGGCCGATTTAAAAAGAAACAAACATTTAATGTGCTTTTTTGCTGTCTAGACTTTCTAAAATCAACCTGAATACTATAGTCTATTGAATCCGGACAATTAAAGATCTCAACATCTACGTCTAGGACGTCGCGTCCTAAATGCGAGGTAGTTGCTCGAATTGCAAACCTACGTGCCTTGCATTTTTATTAGTTCTTTTCAATCCAAACCCAGCCAAGACTTTTACTTTGATAGTGTGACTGACACACAAAGACAATGGAAAATTCATGCCAACGTACATGAATCTAACAGATTAAATTTCGTGACTCTTTCACAAACTGCCATGAGAGCCTGTTGAACTTCTATCCCCGCACAGTGCAACATCTGGCAACGCACGCAAGCCTAAATTCTATGTGGAATTCCTTGCCACTGAATAATGGCCACTAGCGATGACTTTCCAGTTTCAGTTCTGCCCAAAAGGAGCATTAACTGCTGCGTCTTTGTGTCTGATGAGGCTTCCAGCTGGACTTCCTGGTTCATATTTCTATCTCTTAATCTCTACCCTGAAGCAACACACCCACACCAAACAGCCCCTTGTGTAGTTTCGCCAGAGGGCTATTGTTGGCCTCAATGAGCCAAAACAGGGGGTCATTTGCATCCTCTAAGACCATGACTAATGACTCTCCATTAATTACATTCTTAATCAGGAATATCAATTACTCTTGCAATTTGTTTTAATGTCCTAAAAAATATGAAACGGGGTAAATTATACCTGTTTTCACTTTCTTTTGATCATATTAAAATCTGACTAAATGGACTTATTTGCAACCATGTTACATGATGAATTACAACAAGTGGTCGCTTCTGAAATTCATGGTGCATCCTCTGGCTGCTGCATGGTGGGCTGCAACTAACGATTATTTTCACTGTAGATTTATCCCTCGATTATTTTCTTGATTAGCTGTTTGGTCCATGAAATGTCAGACAATGATGAAGGAGATGATGTCCTCAAATGTTTTGTTTTGCTTATCGTTTAACTGTTACAGAGGAGTAAAGAAACCAGAAAATATTCACATTTAAGACGACAAACAGAGAATTTTGCCTTTTTTTCTTTAAAAAATTAGGGGGGAAAATTGCTAAAACCGATTTAGAGCTGCAGAGATTAATCAAATAATTGATTACTAAATTACTCGCCAACTATTTTGACAACTTTTTTCCTTTGTTTTTAGAAAATTCAATTCACCCCCCGTGCGTGTACACACGTGCATGATTATATGAAGACAAATATACATAAGGACAGCCGTTTAGCACTAGTGTGTCTGGTAGTACAGCGCCTGGGAGATAATGGTGCATGATTGGACACAACGGTTGGAGCAAGGGGCATTTATTGTTCTCCACAGCCCCCTTGGCCCCTGTGCTACACTGTCGTTAAAGGGGGTGCGGGGGTTAAAGCTCTTCCTCGCACCACCTGTTGTCAACGCCTCTCCCCTCTGCAACACCCCCTCATCCTTCTGCTTTTGTCCCACTGACCCTTTATGACACACTGAAACACACACACACACACACACATGCTCGTCACTCGCCTTTAGTATGGTCTAATTAATTCATTGCTATCCTCTGGAGGAGGGTTTGGCTGGTGGCTCTGGCTCAATGACCGGCAGACGGCCGGATCATACAGAGGGGGTTAAGCCAGATCGAGGCCCGTGGCCTCACTCCGGCCATCTGATCCCCACTCTTTTAAGACCAGAATGGCCACTGGCTGCCTCCTGCATGAATCCGGGACCTGCAATCCCATTAGTGAAGCATGAACACACCTCAGAGCAACACACAAACACAGAGAGGAGAGCTTGTTATAATAAAGAAAATGTCAATGCTCGGGGAGTTCAGTAGAGGTGATGGTGTTACTGTATCACTTCCTCTTGGCATAGTGCGACGAATATTAAATCTGACTCATGGTAAGTATTTGGGCGTGATGAAGCATGATGACAAACACTCTGATGTCCATGAGATATCTCAGCTGGGAGAAAAAAAAAGCAGATTTGTACAGAGCTGAGTGGGATGTAATTGGAAAATAAAACTTGGCAGTAGCTGTCTCCGCGAACGGATGTGAATGGATAAAGTGCTTCAGACAGCTGGTGGAAACATTGTCATGCTCCCATGGATGCACGAGGAGACGCAGAGAGGGCTGAATGTGAAACTCATACACAACAGTGGGATACGTGCTCACAGACTTTGATCCAAAAGTGTTCGATTTTTCTTTTAATCAGCCTGCCAAGGTGTTAGCAGTGCCAATGTTGATTCTGATGTTGCTTAAGGAGATTAAAGAAGAAATTCATTTCCACAGAGTTACAGGAAGAAAACGGAGGAGTCATTGCAAAAAAGGGCATGGTTTTAAAACGAATATGAATCCTTAAGCAGCTTTCCTTACCTGCTAGAAGGCAAGGATTGCTCATTGCCATCTAGAATCATCTGATATTGATTGACTGACTAAGTGAAATGATAAATCTGCTGTCTAACAGCTTAACAGATCAGAAAATATCACCTCATTCAAAGCAGGCTTAAAAACAGCCTTTCAGAACAGGTTTTAGGGCTTTAATCATAATATGAATTCTAAATAAAGCATTTTAATAGATCAAGAATGTTGATCAATTCTGTTTTAGTTAAGTTAAGTTGTATTTGTGCACAGCTGTAGATGAAGATCAGGCTACACTAATGTTATTCCTATTATACTACTTGTAGAATTAGATTCCAGTGGTGGCTGCGTGGGATCGTTTCCGACTCGTGTGTGAAACACTTTCAATGACTGCAGAGGGCAAAAGTCAAAATATATTGAAAAAAGACTGATTTAGTCATTTCCAAACTTCACAACATGTTTTTTATCCAACAAAACATTCTGCTTTGGTCCATATTTGTTGGTGTTTTGCCTTTCAAATTCATTTTCACTGCAGCCAAAAACCGTTTGCTGTCCAACTTTACGTCTCGAAAATTTCATGGTTTCACAGTATACCATATTACACAATTATTATTTAGTAAGTTACACTGATCCTTAACCGAATGAAAATAGAAGGGCTTTTTGGTTGAACGGATGCTTTCTTATAATTCCACAAAATACTATGTCCTGACAGACATGAAACTTTATATAATCTTTATATTTTAAATAACACTATTATGGTATAATTCACTACCAAATATAAGCAAAGGTTGTAAAACATGGTATTACAACCACCGTATAACTGTAACACTGGTGTACAGGTGCAAACCGACCACACACAAAGGGAGACATGCACCTGCATTAACAGGGCAGTTCAGCAGCCATCTAACAGCATCATAAATTACATTTATATTGACCAAACTGACTAGTTATTTCCATTAAATATGTTGATTGACGTCAGAAAATATTGCGACAGACACTCAAAACTTCAACGGCAGCTTTGAGTGCAAAGAAATGATGTTCGGTACAGCCGCAATAGGTTTAAAGGCAGAATCAGTAGGATTTGTCTGAGCTGCTTGTAAATGCACCAGAAAGATTTGTTGTGTCTCATCACCAGGACATCCCAGGACTTCAAAATGTGTCCCGAGCACAGCAAAATGATGAGAAAAATAATACAAACACCACCACATATTTCTAGAGGGTCACAAGTGATGATACATTGTTTCTTTTTAGGAAAATGTTGCATATTATGTCTTTAAAGACAGTTATTCAGTTTTGGTAAATGGGAATTGTTAAAGTGCACAGAATGGCATTTAGTCGTAAGTGTAAAGGCTTCCATTAGGTTACATTATCACATGAAGAGATTTCTCCTGCCACAAATAGAGATCTTTTAAACCGTAGCATGGCATTAAGGCAACTTTATTTAAAAAGCCATTAACCCGCTGGTTAAAGCAGCACAGACGTTACTCATACTCCAGTGATTTATAATGCACGAACATGAAAGCGGTTCGGTCAGTGGTCACTTCGCTGCTGTACCCTGCAGGTACTCGTACAGTGTGTTAAGATGTACACATCAGTGCGACTGCACTCCGCTGTGTCTGACAGCACGCACCACAGAGCTCCAATCACAACCCATATGGCTCCACACCACTGGGGTTAATAACAGAGGGACAGAGGGCAGGGAGGGGAGCACGGACACAGGAGGGAGCAGGTGTGTGTGTGTGTGTGTGTGTGTGTGTGTGTGTGTGTGTTGGGGGGTTCACTATCTCCTTTATCAGAGCCACTCAGCCTACACCTCTCCTCCACCATAACTCTTTCCCAAAACCAAACCCCGCAAATCCTTTCCCCATTCCCAAATCCATAAACCCTGAAATGCAGTTTCCTACACAGGGGTCTCAAAAACAGTATGACAGGTGTGTGTGTGTGTGTGTGTGTGTGTGTGTGTGTGTGTGTGTGTGTGTGTGTGTGTGTGGTGAGACAAA
>JAJHUR010109212.1:1745-19920 GCA_027495735.1 Lutjanus campechanus | reverse complement strand
CTGGGTGACTCGTATTGACAAGGGTTTTGAATTACATATACAAATTAATTTCATCATCAATAAAATAAACTAATTTTCTTTATGAATGTTAAGATACTACCACAATATATTCACACACAAGTCTCTAGAATTATATTAAGGCGTTATAAATAGCACCTACTGCAAATATAAATGTGACTGCTTCCTTTACAGCTCTGTCTGATCCCATTCATTGGTAGTTGATGCACCCTGCAGGAGATATGGTGACACTGCACTAAAAGATACATAAATTACATAAAGGTATGAGTTTTTGCTGGTCAGAGTGAATTGTAGGTCCATTTTAATTTGTTTATCCATCGAATAATTTTATTATGGATTAGTCATAATCAATCTATTGTTTGGTTTTGTAAAAATTCTGAAAATGTTGAGAAATGGTGTCCCAAGTTCCATAGCCTGTAGCGATACAATACTTGTTTTGCCCAGCCAACAGTCCAAACATCAATATTAACATCTTCACATTTCTGAAGGTGGAACCCTGAAATGTTTTTGCATGAAAAGTTACATCATATTTTTATAAGATCTTAATATATTTTAAATGCAGAAAACTTAACTTGTAAAATATTTTCATCTGAAATATAATGAAATATAAATTGGCATGAAAAGAAAATGCTAAAGTAAAATACAAGTACCTCAGATTTAGTCTTAGGTACAGCAATTGAATAAATGTACTTAGTTATATATATTCCACAACTGGAAAATTCTTACATTTTTAGGACAACAGGCAATACACTGAGAGAAATCACAAAAATGATAGTTTTTCAAAATAAAAATAAAAACAACAACAAAACAAAACAAACAAACAAAGACTACATGCCTGCACATGGACACACAAATAAATAAATACATACATTTTATGTACATATACATATATTGTCATTACCTGTAAGGAGCATAGTGCACACACACATATTTATGTTATGTTATGTTATGTTATGTTATGTTATGTTATGTTATGTTATTTTATGAACTTCTTAAGTATTTATTTATTTATTTATTTATTCATAATTTTGTCAGTCTGAGTGAATACTGAGTGCTTGGCATGAAATAAAAATAAACCAGAAAGTCTGGTCAGGTTAGTTTTTTTTTTTTACAACCCGTCTCACATCTGTTTCTTTGCCGTATCCTTAAAAATACAGTAGAGGGCAGCAAAGTCTCAGGCTGACTGCTTTCAGACAAACGCAATCAACCCCTGAGCTCCAACTCTGAACTAGGATTAATAATCGACTATCGATACATCGATTTATCACCGCAAGGATGTCGGACCCCAAGCAAATCATGGCACAGAAAAGGTAGATGACTTTTTATTACCATTAACCTCTTATACTATGAGATAATTTGTTTAACAATTTTAGTCGTAAGGAAATAAAAAAAATATCGTGTCGTCGTTTAATAAAATACAAAGATAAGCAATGGCGACATCCATAGCCTATTTATAGGTCGGCTAAACAGTAATTATCGAGACATTGTAATTGGGACAGCCTGTTTATTCTGCCTGTGATGTAGCTCATCGATTTGGAAATAATGAAAATGAAAAATGATCTCTGTGTGTTTTCAGTGCTAAAATTGCAGCTGGAGCTGTTGTGTGTGTTGAGAGTGAAGTAAGAGGAGATGTGACCATTGGTGAGAATTAGCCTCTTACTTCACTACAAGCGCCATTTTTATACATTTTTCCTACCTGCTGTAAGCTTCAATACAAAGACTATTTTTTTGTCCTATTTTTCCAGGTGCAAGAACAGTCGTCCACCCCAAAGCTCGGATCATAGCAGAGGCAGGGCCTATTATCATCGGAGAGGGCAATCTAATAGAGGAGCAGGCACTTATTATTAACAGGTACACTGTGTATTACAGCTCTATTCCCCTGTTTGAGCATTACACTTTCACTTTATCTTGTCGATGTCTTTTTTTCCTGCAGTTATCCAGAGAATATCATGCCAGACACAGAGGGTTTGGAGCCAAAAACCATGACCATTGGGGCCAATAATGTGTTTGAGGTTGGCTGTGGTATCCTTTGCGCATAATATGGTATGGGTATGTGACTGCAGTCCAGCTAGACTTACAAATTAGTAGTTTATTGTAGATATATTTGAATCTATATCTGATGACAAGTGACAAAACAAAATACTGTATATTTAGAGAATTACCATTGGCAGTTCATAGTTTGTCCACCAGAGAGCACTGATAGGTTTATTTCTGTAAACTGTCCCACTCAGTATGTCTGATCCATATAATTTATTATTTGTTTATTTTGTTAACATCTAATATCTGCTAATAAATCAGTCAGTTGCTAATTCATAGGTTTAAATCCTTTAAAGGGCTGTATGTAATGAGTATTTTCTTTATATCATATAATCAATGTTGTTTGGTCCATAAAATATCAGAAAATGGTGAAAAGTGAGAAGCTGAAGCCCGAGATGACGTCCTCAAATGTCTTGTTTCGTCTGCAACCCAAAGATATTCAGTTTACTGCAATATTACCATTTGAGAAGCTGAAATTCTGACATTTTTTGGGGTAAAAAACAACTGAAAACAATCAATGGATTATCAAAATAGTTGATTAATTTATTAATTGATAACTAGTAGATTAATTGACTAACCATTGCAGGTCTAAACCTTAACAATTCTACAACAGTCTCTCAAGCTTTGAAGATTGGAGACAACAATGTGATTGAGTCTAAAGGTAAGTACATTAATCAGTCATTGTATTTCTATTAGGAGTGTGCAACATGGATAAAATATTCTACTATGATAGATAACATTTTATGTCTCAGTACTGATATATATCATAATATATTAACTCATATCAGATCGTAATATATTAGACCAAACTGAGAAGGCATTTATTGATCAAAAACAGTCAGGAATGGTTGTTATTGGCTAATTTAAGACCTGATTAATGAAAGTATATCATCACACTGGTGCAAAAAATTATTTTAAAAATGCATTATTGATATAAAGCAGTCATGCTGATTGATTTGAAACATTGCACACAGTGGTCTAAATTACTGAGGAATTAAAAGCATATACACCACAGCAGAAACAATATAGCAAAATATATTATCATATTGCCTGATAACTAGGGATGTACGGTAAATATCATTATTATTACACAGCTGGATTCTGATTGGTCAGTTACAGCAATTTAAGGTCTGTTATTTCTGATCAACAGACTGTTGCTATGGACGCAGTTCTGATCATAGCCTCTAGAGGAGTGATAAAATCATCTTTAAATTAATAAAATCATTTTTAAATAATTTTTTTATGTCAGATTTTGGGGATAATATACAAAAAAACACTTTGGAGTGATTCCAGACCTCTGTGTCAGGGTTTATTTAGCAATAATGACCTGCTCACTGTATCCCTTACTTATTCAAGTCTTTTTTGATCTACCATACTAGTAAAAATATGAAATCATCTTTTTTTTGCTCACTATATCTTAGCCTTTCTTACCCTCAGGTATTAATAAACTACAGGTCATATGAACCTGTTTTTAAAATACAAAAATGTGAAATTATGGGTTATCTTATTGTTATCTGCCATGAGAAGCAGGTAAGTATCGGTTATCAAATCAGCTGCAAAAAAAAAAATCTATATTGTGCATCCCTTCCTATAACCCTGATTTTCATATTCTCATATTGTAAAAGCACATCTTTTTGTTTGTATTAAATCCCAGCTGATCTCGGGAGAAACGTGATCCTGACCAGTGGATGCATCATCGGCGCGTGCTGCCAGGTCAACACGTGTGAGGTCGTGCCGGAGAACACGGTGGTGTACGGTTCAAACTGCATCAGGCGCGTGCAGAGTGAAAAACCACAGGTGAGTCTGCGCCGGTGCTCATCCCTCTTTGCCCGCAAGTCAAGAAGTTTTGTTGGCTTGTGTGCAGATTTGTGTAACTAACCAGGGATGTGTGTCTGTTTGTTTTTGTTTTTTTTATCTTGTAGCCTCAGACTCTGCAGCTCGACTTCCTCATGAAGATTCTGCCCAACTATCATCACATGAAGAAGACGGCCAAAGGAAGTGGCACACCTGTGAGAAACTAAAGATGGAGCTGGATTCCAAAGCATCTGCACACACACGCACGCGCACACACACAGACACTGACACATTTCCAACAACTTCCACTTGTCTTACACTGTAGTATTGTTATATAATGTCTAGGAGAATACCTCTGACACTAAAAATGACTATCACACACTCTGCATTTCTTCCTTCATATGATGAAAACCATTGTTCTTCAACATATATGACAATTTCTGGTTTTGCGCTTTTGCTTTCAGATCAATATTAAGTCTATTTATGATATATTTTGGACTTTAAATTGTACTTTTCCTGTGCCATATTTATGTTATCAGTTATCTCATATATATATTTATAAATGTTCAATTAATATATAAAAATATTGCGATAAGGATGCTAATAAAGCTTTTAAGCTTGTATTTCTCTAAGTGTTGCTTCTTGTGTCCTCTATTTTTTGACCACTAGGAGAGACTATTGAGCAGCTATTTGTACGCTCACTCTGAAGGCTTTGTTTCATCAGGTGATACAAACTATCCAATTAAAATTGTATTTAATAATAATACAACTAAAAATAAATACACTATCATGTGTTTTGTGCCAAAAATAGTAATAAAATCAAGTTTATGGGCTAAAAATAGTCGCTACAAATGACAAGTGCATCTGTGACTGTGACTGTAAGCTGATTTAGTGTAAAAACAATGCCTTAAAGGATAACTTTGGGTGTGGTGGTCCCCATCTTGGATTCGGTGGGTTGCCAGTCCTGCGCCCTCCCACCAGGGGTTGCCAAATTGGTGCCCTGGGTACAGTGGGAATTCCACACAATGCCTGGTTTATTGTAATTGACACGGGTGTGGTTGCTACTTGCATTTCTGCTGCAGCATGGGCCTGTGTAATCTCTGGTGACCCCCCGCCATCGACCCCCTCATGTCTGAGCCCCTTGGGTGCTGCTCCCATCTGTGGCACAGCCTCACAGAATTGGGTGTGGATAGATATGTGTGTGTTTGTTTGTGTGTGTGTGTGTATGTAGCACTTCCTGGATTGGGAGGTTTACTTTTAATATGTATTTTGATACAATTACTAATTATGTGTAAAAAATAATGTATAATTAGTCAATAGTCAGTAACCTAATCCAAGCATCACAATATTAAAGTAATATACACTTTCTGTTACTTTTGTATTACCTCAACACTAAATATGTTGAAATTGTTTAGCCTAAGATAGTATTTTATGTTGCTGTGTCAGCACCCACAGAACCAAAATAATTTTCTGTGGTACTAGCGGTGGTGTTGACAGGTTTGCTGGCTAACTGGATTTGTGTTGGTACTGTTCGCGGTTGATCTGTGTAGCTAACGTTAGCAGTTGGTCTTACCCATAAATGTTTCTTTAAATGAGATTTTAAGTTTTTGGACGATGACAGTATTTTCACAGCTGCAGGCAGAACTGCTACTGTACTGTGATGTTGTTACTCTTTTCTGATTTAAAGGCAAAACTAGAAGAATTTTGTCCCCACCGGGCAACACATAGTGAAGCACCTACTGCAATGCCACCACAGCTGCCAGATGCAACCTGCAGAGATGAACATGATCCCCACGCATGCTGTCCCGGGCTGAAACAAGAGTTCAAAATGAAGCAGTTGTTGCTCACTTGCGTCATCTAGCAAACAATTAAGAAGAGTTAGAAGTCAGCTGTTAATGGTCGTATAAAACCAAACAGTCGAAAAACAGAATTACGGCCTGGCAGTTGCATGTCTCCACCAACTAGTCAAATTAGAGTACAATAGAATAGAGTAGAGTAAAATCTACTGGAACCACTTTAGAATCCACTGGAACTACTTTCTTTTCTACAAGAATGAAAATAGTTCAGATATAAAACCGAGTCATGGATTTTGGATTTCAGTTTGCATTAGCAGTAACAGTCAGGCTCCAGATCCAGGCTCTTTAATAAGGATTTGGAACCATAACACAGCACTAGGCCTACCTTTTTTCCCCCCAGAGCTTCTTCTTTTTTTCAGACTTTCAGACCAGCGCTGCAAGACAACACTGCAGTAATCATGTGACTCGCAAGCTTGCAACTGTTCTCCGGCTCTCTGAAAAGTGAAAGAAAGAATGGCCTGCATGGGTGCAAATGTACATCTGCAAAAGTATCAAACTGAAACTGAAAACTTACAACAACAACTCCTCCTCCTTAAGAAAGATTTGCCAAGAGCCGCTGGCACGGGGGTGGCGTGGGGTGCCAGGAATAGATCATCGTTGCTTGCAGCTTTAATTTTAAAATGTATTTTAAAACTGAAATCTTGCCAGTAATCCCCGTTTTTACAAAATGTATCTGCAATCTGATTAAGTGTAATGGAATACAGTTACTCCCCAAGCCTGAGCACTTCACTGCCTGAAACACCTGACATAAAAATTTCAGATGTCACATTTAACAGTTGTTTCCTTTAAACTCGTGTAGCCGTAAAACAAGCTCAAGGCCGCTGCTCGTGCACTTGAGAGTTTTAAAGGCATTGTGTCGTGTTCAGTGGGCAGGGCGGGTGCTACACAGTACAGCAGCTCCCTGTAGGAGGCCCACAGCTGGTGTCGCACACTGCCAATACTCATTTGAACATGTCACGGTGGAGTCCCACGAGGAGTCCACATCAACCAGGGGCTAATTATTTCAACAGAGGAGTGCAGCCGGGGCCACGTCTAGGCTCCTTTCTGTTCTCACTTCCTCTGTTCCCCCCCACCCTCCACTACCATCATTTTTATTTTGGGGTGTTGCCAAAGTGTCAGTTTACTTTAATATGACAAGGAAGACAGATGCCGGCCACAGTTGCACGGATGTGCAGAGTGACAAGGACCTCATGGAGGGGGCAAGTGTGGCCTTTTAATCTGCGGTGGGTTTTTAGGGAGGCGAAATGACTATGATGATAGCAACTCATGGCAGGAATTTGAGAGGAAGTTCAAATGTTGTTCTATATTTGGAAGCAGTTATTTATACCTCTCCCTTACTGTACTGTTGTGAAACTGAATTATCCAGCTCCCACTCGTTTGTTAAGGCAGACTTTTGTGCGTCGCAGTGGTATGTGCTTTTCTTTTCATAGGATTATCTCAAGTCAATATTTGGCCTCTGCTAGAATATGCAGCATTCTCTGAAGAGTCAATAATACATTATCATAAACAAAGAAGGAAGCATAAGATTTCAGTTTGTAATACAGAGCTGGATACTGAGGAGGTTGCTCTAAAAATGCGAGCAAACATATCAAACCATGACTTCATTTAAAAGGGGAAAAATAACATCAGTTCTTACTCTTACTCCTGTGTTTTCTCATCAGCACGTACAGTTCAAGTCTCTGTGTGGTCCACTGCAGTCAGTCATGTTCAAACAGGCCACCAGTTGGTTCGAGAGGATAAAGGCTTTCTGACAGCTGACCTTTGCATCCAGGTCCACTCCACCTTTGAAAAGTGAAATGTGACCTATAGGCCTGCAGTGATTTCCATTGCAATCCCACAGAAATAATTAATTTAATCACAACAGGGACCCTGAAACGCTGGTTGTCATGCCTTTTTAGCCGTGTTGGCGGTATGGCTCCGTGGACGGCCGCGCTGGTCACTTGGTCCACCATCTTGGTCGAGGCTGAAATATTTCAACAACTGTTGAATCGACTGCCACGTATACATCAGAGAATGAATCTTAATAACCGTGGTTATCCTCTGACTTTTCATTTAGCGCCACCATCAGGTTGACATTCGTGGTTTTGAGTAAAAATTGTTGGATGGATGACCATGAAACTAGGCACACACATTCAAGCCCCCCTTATCCTGTAACTTCATCCAGCACCATCATCAGGTAAAAATTTGATTTGTCCAGTTCTTAAAGGGACAGTTTTTTAAAAAAAAAAGAATGAAGTTTTTCCTCTTACTTGTAGTGCTATTTCCTCATCTAGAATGTTATTGTGTGAGATATTGGCAGTAGAGCATGTCTCTTTTCAGAAATCATGACGCAGTCATAGAGGACGGCAACCGATGCCACATCTGGGACACCTCACAGCGTCCTGACAAAAAGAGTAGCGTGTTCGATTTTTTTTCTTCTGTGAATTCCATGATGTGTCCCAAATGTTGACAAATAGGAGCACAGAAGGCTTTTCCATGCACAAATGTAAATGTGGTAAAATGAGAGGGGGATGATGGTGGGGGTTGTTGGTGCTGCGAGATGGCACTGTGAAATGTCACCACTGCTTATTTTTTAAAGGTTTTTCTGGACGTGAGACAGCCAGTGTCATACACACACGCTACTCTTTGCACCGCTTCAACTGATCGAGGTGGAAAGGGAGTGTATTTGCTGTGCAGGAAATGTGTAGCGACCATGCGGTCCAATCACAGCTGTTGCGGTCTGTGTCACTGTGACGTGTAGTAACATTTTTGGGGAGGTGCATGTCAGGTTACGTTTTAGGGCATGGCGTAAGATACGTGGCTACTGCATCAGTACAGCTTGCGTACAGCATCGGTAAAGCTAAATGCTAATGTCAGCATGCTAACAGTCTTTCCATGACAATGCCAACATGCTGAAGTTTTACAGGTATAATATTTACCATATTCACCATCTGAGTGTAGAGTGTTAGCATGCTAATATCAGTAAATTAGCACTGAACACAAAGTACAGCTGAGGCTGAAGAGTATGTCATTAGTTTTGCAGGTATGAGATCATAAATCAAAGTTTGGACAAATTAAATGTTTGATGAGATGACGCCACTAGATAGAGAATCAAGGGCTCAACAAAGCTGTTACAATTCATCCTGAGGAGAACATGAATATCTGCACTAAATGTAATGGCAATCGATCTAACAGATTTCACACAAAAGCATAAATGTAAGCTTGATGGTGGTGCTAGAAGAACGGTAAGGGGATCATCAAAGTTGACAGGACTTTTTAATCTGGGAAACATGAATGTCAAAATTTCATAGTAATTAATCCAGTAATTGTTGAGATATTTCCATAAAAACAAAAGTGACGACCTCGTGGTGGCCTCAGAAAATAATCCAGAGGCTCAGACTTCATCTTCTGGAGACAACAATTATTATTATCAAGGTCTGTTTCTTAACAGTTCATCCAATGGCTGGATCAAAGTGCTGGACCAACAGACGGACTTTGCTATCCCTAAGACCACACCACTAGCATGGCCAAACACTTGAGCTAAAACAAACCAGAAGTCTTAATTTAGTTTGGTTTTTAAAGTTCCCCTTTTTTATCACTAAGATATTTGGCCCGAGTTCAGTGTCTTTATATCCGTGAACACATTATGTCATGCTCCGCTTACTGTCAATCACCAAACACCCACAGGAAGAAATGCAAGCCTCTGCCAGGAAATAATCCCTCAAGAACGTGTCACCTTACAAACTTCAGTGTTCTTTTTCTTTGGCGTGTCTTTGTTAGCTAGGAGAGAGGAAAACTAGAAGTGAAAGAGATTAGGTTAATATTTCAAGAAGGCCAAAAAGTACAAATTGATGATCCAGGTGTCTGGAACAAGTGTTGGTCTGAGAAAAATCATCTTTATCACGAGTTGCTGTTATTCTCCGTCATATTTCCTCTGCCGGACGGGCTCACAGAAAGAGAATGCGAGGGCTCTTGTGATTAACTAGGTTGCATTACTGAGTAGTGAGGTAGAACGTGCGTTTATCCTCAAGGGCACGCCAGGGTCGTCAGGTGCAGCCGTGTGTTAAATCTGACAAGCCACGAGAATGAAACCTGGTCTGAACAAAAACAAGAGCACCTTTCCGTCTTCTCATGTATGGAAAGACCTGCAGTCGTGTCAAGGTACAGAAACACAAGAAAGAGGGACAAGTGTGTGTCATTAGACTGTACTATAAGCTTTCATGGTTCAGCGGGCAGAGGAAAGGTTGAGTAAGTGTGCAGAGACGGCGCTAAGTATGTCTCCCAGGCTTGAATTCCCAAATGTTGACACAGGTCTATGTAATGGACAGTAATGTTCCCTTTGAATGCTGTTGAGTGGTCCTAAAATGTCTTAAAGCAGGTCAAAGGGAAGCAAGTAAAGTTATATCTCCTTTTTTGTTATGCGGTGGAACCAATAAAAGGTTAAACTAAAACCCGGCCCCTGAGGTCTATGTCTTTCCCACCGCCTTTAATCTTTATTGAACAATGTATGTGTAAAAAAGAAAAGCAGTTCATTTGCTTTCTGCAGTTTGCTTTGAGCTGCAGAACTCTGTGTATTGACCTTCACTTACAGGGAATCTGAATCGTCTATTCTTCTCTGATTTGTAACTTTTCTCTTTTTGCTGCATCTTGTAGCAGTTTTTCTGAACTCACCATTTTAGTATGCTTTCATGTTATTTGTTTTTAAATGCAGTGAAGAAAGAAAAGATAACTACTGTGGTTGGCACAACATAAAAAGTTATGTCCCATGTTCATATCCACATGAACACGGGACTTGTGATTTTTAGCACAGTTACCACATAGAGCTCAGCAGTGACTGCCCACTTGTTCAGGGGCTCTGGTTCCAGAAGGGAATTTCCCATTCATTCACTCCACTGACATTTTAGAAAATCCTGACATAAAGACTTAAGCCTGGAACCGAGCCATCCAGATGAATCATGACCATAAAACCATTTGATAATGAGCAAACAAACAAACAAAAGATTGGAAAATGGAAAAAGGCAAAGGTACAAGCCTAGAAACTAGCCATCCCACAATCCTCTGCAAATTATACCACTTCTTCTTAAATTTAACTGTTGTCGTTATTATAGTGTTTATACTGTTAATAGAAGTCTTGTAATATTAGCATGTTACTGAACTTACCAGCCGGCTAGTGGAACTACCTCTTCGCGGGGGCAGTAATATGGTAACAGTGAACTCTGCCAATCACAGACTCACTGTTGCACTTTAGGATTGTGGGTAGCGTAGCACTTCTCCATGACATTGCGAATAAAATGTGTTTTTCTTAAAACAAGGTTGATATCAGATGGACTTGTGTCATGTACAGGAGAATATACCATCGTTTGACAATCTCATAGCTAAAGTTTACACTGGATGGTTACGACATGATTAATAATCTAAATCCTCTATGCAGAATACGAATGGAATTTTCACCTCCAGCACCTCACTGAGCTCTATATGTTCAAAAAATAAAACACCATGCATGCAGGAAATGCCATGACTGTATCTATAAATGCTAACATCTACATGCTAACAATGACGATGCTAACATGCTAATGTTTAGCAGGTGCACTGTTTGCAATGTTCCCCATCTTAGTTTTGCTAATTATCACCAAACATAAACACGAGCAGTGTAATTCGTTTTTGCAGGTATTTGGTCATGAACTTAAAGGGACAGTTCGCCTCAAAGTCAAAAATTCACATCTTACCCATAGAGCTATTTATCCATCTAGATTGTTTGGGTGTGAATTTCCGAGTTTTGGAGATATCAGTCACAGAGATGCATCTGGCTTGTGGTTTTCAAGGGGGCAAAAAATATATTTGAAAATCTCAACAGCAATGTCTCTTTCCAGGAATCATGACCCGGTTTATCGAATAATCCACAGACCTTGTTGTGAGCGGTTCAATGTAGGACCTATTTTCTTTTTACCATATTACACCTGCTAATCATATCACCATGCAGAATGAAGCATGCATCTACTCATGATTAATTGATGCTCACTTTCTTCTGGCAGAAAGAACATAGTTCCTACATGAAACTGCTCACAACAAGGCCTGTGAATTATCTTGAGTCACACACCACAAGGGATAAAATGGTCAATTGTCATTCCTGACCTGATTGATATTGTGCAGTCTGAATCCAGCATTAGCCTTGTTAAAATGGAGAATTTATTGCAGCAAATTGGATCCTTGAAAGCAGAAAATTGCCACTTGAAAGGACGGAAAGGAGAGAGAACCTAGACAATTAAAAACAAACAAAAAGTACTGCTATTGTCATTTACTGTGATTTTTATGTCACTTAAAGAGGTTGCGTAAACAGAGCTTCGGCCGTGAAGAAGCCACTGAAAAAGACTGAGCAAACTAAAAGAAAGAAGCAAGCCTCTCATGGCCAATTAGAGCGGGTCAATCTGACCACAAATTGCTCATTTGTGATGTTAGAGGAAGATCAAAGGGCACTAAGCATAAGGAGGAAGGAGGAACACTGCGTATCAGTAAGTCAAAGGAATGGAATGGCCTGGCTCCGAGCCCAATGAGAGCCACTTACCCCACATCACTCATAAGTGAAAGGTGAAGTGTGTTGCTCTGCTAAAACCAGAGCTGCTGGTCTACAGGCCTGTTTTTTACAGATGACCTTTGGATAGATTGCAACATTGTTGTCCCTCTTTTTTATTTATATATTTATTTATTTATGTTTTGGTTGTTTTGGAGGAAGTTAGCAACCATGGAGAACAGTAATGAGTTTTCTTTGATACCGAGTTGCAGGAATGTAAAGAAAGAGCGAAAGGAGGAAGAAACAAGACAACACATCATCTCTGAGTCATCTGACTGAGAGGATTGCAAGAACCGCAGGGGTCCTCCCTCAGGGATCCACCACTGGTCAATACATCGGCATTGTGTCATGATAGATTTTTGTTTTGGTGCTCATATCATGCTGGCCTTTTAGCTATGAGTCAGTGATCCAGAAGACAATATTGGATAATCTGATTTGTGTCTCAATCTTCAGTCTTGCCTTTGTTTCAGCAGAGGTTCGTACAGTGTAGTTGAGATGTTTGTTATCTGGGAAACAAAAGAAATAAAAGCAAAAGTTTGACATTTTATGAAATATGCTCATTCTCTATCTGGCTGTGAGTCAGATGAGAAGATTGATACCACCTTCAAGATAGCCTTTCTTGCAGAAATCAAGCTATTTCAACCCAAATCACGATTCTTCCCACCTAAACTAACAAAGAAGGGCTTTCTATCAGAAAACCTTGAAGGCCAACTTCTCCCAAGAGCTCTACCAGCACTTCAGCTTCTTCAGCGAATAATGTATGATGGGTTGTTAATATCTCAATCTTGTTAAGATAGCCTATTTAATTGTTTAAAAGTCTGTTTATAGCCTGTTAGAATTTGCCAGCCCTTAAAGTGTTTCGTTAGCCAAGTGTGACCTAAGAGAGTTTCTGATGGCTCGTTTAATGTGTTTTGGAGGAAATAAACTCCAAACAGGTGAAAATGAGTTGAAATTGTCTTCTGGATGCAAACTGCCAGATAAAATAATTCCGACTGCTTCCAAGAGTCTGACAAGGGAGTGTGAATATAAAACTAATATACAAGCTGCACAAGTGTGGGATTTAGTTTCCACTTTGAATGAAGCATTTCTTGTCTCATTTTTATGAGAGAAAAGAATTAAGGAATGAGTGTGATTATCTTCAGTTTGTATTGATAGAATCTCTGAGAAAATGTTCCAGCAGGACTTGTCTAAAAGTGTTTACAAGCTTCAAAAAAGATTTTCCAAAAATAAGCTGCTGGAAAAGGTGGGACTGTCTAATAATCAGGGTCATCTTGTATTTGGGACAATGCAGTTACATAATGCGTCAATTAGTGAGGATTAGAGGTGCTGATAGGCTGATTTTTTTTTTTTAAAAAACTGTAAACTGTATAAAAAGATGGACAATGCACTTTAAACTGGTCAGGTTTAGGCATGAGGAGTGATAATTGGTTAGGGTGTGAAAGTAGGGCAGGTCACACTTTTGCCATATATTAGGATTTGAAAATTTGCATTCTGGATATGAGTGCTGCCATCTTGAGCTAGTGATGCTCAGCCAGAGTCTGAGCAGCAGTGGTCAGGGTTGGTTGGTATGAAAGTGCCGCCAATACACCCCACCAACTCAATCACAATCTCAGCAGTCAATCATGATATGAAACCCACTTTTTATGGCATCAAATAACAAATAAAACCAAGTTTATCAGAAAAAATACCACCTGAACAACATCTGCATTATTAGAACTACCTAAAATGACAGAAACCATGTTTGGGAAAAATTTATTTGACGTATACTTACTGTACATTTTTCTGTTTGGCCCATGTCCTATCTGCTAACATGGAGGAAGATGGGTTTACAACCTATACTGCAGCCCACCACAAGGGGGCTATCGAGATGTTTTGGCTTCACTTTTGGGGAGCTGTCTCGTCGTCCATCTCTGTATACATCATGCACTCATGTTGTGTCACAGTAAGGGTCGGAAAAATGAGTTCTCAATCTCAATCAACAACACGAAAAGTCAATCACATATATAATTGACATATTGATTTATACATATTGCATTTAATCTATTGCTAACATGTAATTTAGGCATTAGGTTTCAACCATCAGTTGCTGCCCACTTAGAGCAGCCTAGACTGGGTGACAAGTGAGATAAAGCAATATTTTAGTAGTTTTAGTGAATGTAGCGGTGCAGCAGCAACACTGAGACAAAATCACTTTGTAATATAAACCTTCAAACTGTCTTAGCATAGTTGAATAACAATATGAATCTAAACTAGCTCCCAGCAATTTCATGAGCATGGTCATCCCCGAAAACAAAAACTGAAGCTGTAATATTGCACCATTTCATGTGCAGATCAGAAAAACAAAACAAAAACAAAACATCATCCATCATCCCAAAAGTCTGCACCTCCTTTGTCCGTTTCTCATTCGTTTGCTGTTTCTAGTGACAGGAACGAGCTGCAGAAGAAGCTAAACTCCACATCCTCATTCTGTTACCTACGTTTAATAACTTATTACAAGCGACAGTCCCTGATGACTGCACCTGCTTCTGAATTTGCTTTGGAACTTGGGAACACTGTTGTTGTATAATATATAGTATATTTTACTGTATATATTGTGATGTTTTAATTTTGTATGAGATTGTTTTCTTGTTCTAAGTGTATCTATGTTTCATTGACTTGTATCAACTTGCCTCGTGTCGCTGCCTTTTTTTTTCTTCAATTGAAGGAGAAAAAAAAAGTCTCAGGCAGCCCATCACTCAGATGCTTCAACGAAAACAACCCTAACCCTTTGAAGCATCTGTGTTGTTTCCAAATTACGACTCAACAGCTCATGAACACACGGAAGGAGGAAGAACGACTTCCCAACTCGGAAAATGGGACCACATTAGGAGCAGCAACGGCAAATGTTTGAACAGAGCCAGGCCAGCTTATCTTTATGCTAAGCTAACCTAACTGTCTGTAGCTTCATATTTAGCATATAGACATGAGATTGGTATAGATCCTCCCATCTAACTGTCGGCAAGAAAACAAAGAGGTGCGTTTCCCCAAAATGCCTCCTTTCTGTTACATGAAATTAACATGCCTGCTCTCTCTTTTGTCTCCCTGTCAGCTCGAACTAAAATAACAAGGCTTCCTCAACCAGTGCAGCTGACATTGTTGCATTTTCTTAGACCAGCGGTCTCTTGATAACACAAAGATATCTTCATGTAAGGCTGGACCATGTCAAAGCTTGCTGACATGTTAGCCAGGACACCGTGACCAGACTGTCTCCTAGCTGCTCCTTATTCTCCTTCCCCCCCTCTGTGTGTGTGTGTGTTTGTGGAGGGGGGTGGGGGGGCACCCTCCCCACCCTCCCTCTCCGAGCATCAGACCACACAGCTCAGCCCTGAGACCTGTCAAACACAGCTGGGACATCTCCCCACCCTCTCCTCTCCTCCTCCTTCCTACCTCTCCTCCCCCTCCTTTGCTCCCCAGACTCCGGCAGGAAGCTTTGATACAGGGGTGTTGAGCAGCAAGGGGAACATTTCCATTTTTATCTGCTTCGAAGACTCCAGGACCCTCCTCCCTTCCTTCTCTCCCCCCCATCCCGAACTGCTTCTCATCAGCATAAAAAGAATCTGCCATTTCCCTTCTTCATTGTGCATGCTTCAGATGCAGTGTAATTGATATAGACATGATCTAGGAAGGGGAAAGAGCAGAAATCTCTACGACCGATCCACCATGACTGTTTTTCCTTCTTTTTTTCTTGCTTTTGAGGTGCGAGTTCAGCAAAAACGACTCGCTCTGTTTTCTGGCTGTCACAAAATGCGAGCGTCTGTCCTGTGCAATAAATGTCATGCAACATATAGTCAAAGTCTCCACTACCGAGCTACTGTCAGCTCTTGAACTCTTCAACGCGAAATACAAAGCGAGGCAGTTGCTCAAAATAAATGTTTTGAAACGGGGGAGCGTTCAAGGCTGCCTTGTCACCTGATCGCTGCTTTTAAGGCTGTTTTGCACCCCGTGCTGTAGACAATAATAGGCGTGCCAGTAAACTTCTTAGTGTTTGCTCATCTCCTCTGTTGTTGAGACATCACTTCCATAGCTGCGGGGTCTGGCTGTTTCCCAGCTCTGAGGTCATAAATCAAACAGTCTTGACTGAGCCCGCGGTGGATTAGTTCAGCTTGTTATCATATTCAAATCTTGAGCAATTTACAGGTGTTGTCTCCGGCACACGCGCACCCTGCCCCGGTGGTCATTGTAAATCCAGACAGAAATGAGGTCTATCGGTGATGTCTGAGGAGAAATATTTGCCTGAAACCACAAAACTACTACTCAGAGGCCTTGAAATGATAAACCAAGAGCCACGTGAAATGTATTAAACAGTCAGGTTGATGATTGTCTGTGTGCGTCTTTTACAGATGATGGATTGTGCTGAGTGCTACATTTCAAGAGGCAGGAAAAAAAACAAAAAAACACTCCTGAGCGTGCAGGGTAAAAACACAGACTGTGATGCCAGATTTATGACAGAAACTGACTGTATGTAAGCAGCTTGGTTAAAGGTTAATCAGTCAACAGGTTAACATACAGAGAAAATTAGTGACTCTTGAAATACATAGGTACCTAAAAGTGCATGACACATACTTTCCAAAACAAACCCATGTCTGGATTGTTCCCAGTAAAGTACAGGGTAAAACAAAAACACTTAAAGGACCAGTTTATAAAATTTAGCGGCGTCTAGCAGCAAGATTTCAGAACTCCTCCCCTCACCCTCCCCTTCCAAACATGTACAGAGGCTCTGTAGCAGAGGCGCACAGAGACGTCACCATTTGTGTAATTTATTTCTGTCTGTTCAACCAACAAAACTCTTTGTCTCTGTATTTGTGTTCAGATAGAAGACCAGAAGTTGATGTGGTTTACACCAGAACTCAGGACAGTACTGTATGGAAAAGAGCGAGCACTTTCAAAACGAACGCTTAGCAGGTGATTGGATGAACCATCCGTCACGACTAACAAGGCCTAACTTCAACCAATCAGATCAACTCACCAAACTGAAGCCAAAGCCGTCCGGAAGAAGAGCTAAAACATGCTTTCCATTGATAAAGGCCTTCGCTTTTGTGAACCCAGCAATGTTTCAGCAAGGCCTTGCAGGGTAATGAATAACAAGCGGCTGTCCCAAATCCTGTCCTGCCCTGAAAATCAACCTTATAGTGATAGACAACGAACAACATATGAATTTGTAAAAATATCATGATCAAATCAGTTATGTAGGTTACAATTCCTGCTTTTAGTTTTTCAATAATATCCTGTTCATTTTTTGTAAAATGTGTGAGAGAATCATTGATGTTGTTTTCACTTGTACATTGCACTGATTAGGCCATCATAAATAACAGATTATTGATGTCATTCAACCAGTTTAAACGGACGGACCACGGACAGTTGAGTTACTAACGCGGGAGGAATTTGTGCTAAAAAGTATCTTCAATAAATGTGTCTGTAAACTCCTATACAACTTAATGACAATCATAGCCGAAAATATGTTTAAAATCCATGATTGATTAGGGTAGACCCTTTTATTTAATTATGCTTGAGGTAATCATGGAGCTGACTTTTTTTTGAGCATTAATAAGCAACTTCAAATAGAAGAAAGGTCTGTTTTCATCTGATTATTTGTATTTTCCTGAATAATATTTGGATTTGGGTGCACCCCCACCACACAGGAGAATCTATAGCTACAACAGCAGAACCTACAGGACTCGTGTCCTCTGTAGATGTAACGAAAACACGATTCTTATTTTCATGTGATTATGCACGAATGAAAATATGCTTAGGATTATTATATTAAATTTATGCCATATTCTCTCAATTTATCCCTGTAAATCTTATGCTGTACCTTTAAAGGTTGAACAGTTAAGAGGTTAAGATATAGAAAAAAATAATGACTCAGTGAGAGACGGATTACTCT
>JAJHUR010109210.1:1488-15545 GCA_027495735.1 Lutjanus campechanus | reverse complement strand
ACTCTGTGGATGTGTTTCTGTCTTTTCTGGCTACTGTTGCAGTGATTACTCTCCTCCCTGTTGTGTTATTCAGATGTGTTTGTCTTGAGAAACGCTCAAAAAGCAAAATGAATTAAAAATGACGAGACTCCAAAGTCTGTCATGATCTTTCTAAATGTACACTACACAATCAAATTGCTTAGGTGTTTAGCTCAATCAATTCAGAAGACAGAGTTTATTATATAAATTGAAGAAATTATAGGTGAGGAAAAATTCAGTCATAATTAAATGAATGAATTCATTAAGTTTTCATGATACAAAAGTGTGATCATAAACCAGATATCCACTGGCTATAGTCGCCTTTGAGGTGCGGCAGTGGAGGTTGGGTTGCACATCTGAGCCTGTAACGAATAACAGGGATTTGTTCTTCTGTTTTCCCAGGCAGAATAATGGTTAGTTATGTGAACCTTTTCATAAAGCTGTGTAACAATGGGAACAGTCCAACACCCTCCAAGATTCAAGTTTGGCAGGCAGAGCACGGATTTAGAAATGCTGGTTATAACAGCGAGGCCTTTGCTATCTGATTAGATGAGTCTGTTTTCAATGCACCCAGCTAATACTACAGACACTCATTGTAAGACATAATTTATTACAATTTCAAGCTTAATGGCAGGTGTCAGGTGACTTCACTGGTTCAAAGTGAAGAACTTCACTGAAAAATGTTGAAAGAACATGCTACCAAAAAATATTATCATGGCTCACAGTAAAAGCCTCAGTGTAAGAAGTTATTTGCAGCATTGCGCACATCTGCTTCCTATTTTTGATGACAGAGTAGTAACTGTGCCCTCTCCATCAGCTCCTCCGTTGTATTTCCCACAGGAGCTGCAGCAGTAATGAGAGAGGGGAGGAAAGCAGCAGTGATGCTCCTCTTGATTGTAGCTCATCAGCTGGAGAACATGGTGAGTCATTACAGCCAGGGCTACTGATCGAGTGCTTGTCTTTCTTATCAGATAAGGTCATTGAACTCTTTGGTTGAACGTTCATAAGGGTACATGCGGGTAGTAGTGGGTGCTGGCAGGCAGCTACTGATTAGACAGTGTCTAATCATTACAAAAAGAGAAAATAAAGGCAGAGGTCAGGCCTTTCTTATACTGTTTAATTACCCCTGCACATCATGCACAGGTCCTTATCCCTCTGTAATATTCCAGAACCCAGAGGCTTAAAAAATCTCACTCTTTGTAGAAAGGTTTGCTATTGAGTTATTACTATAAGCACACATGATAACCCAAATGCAAGACAATATATCACAATAAGCTCTGCACATGACAACTAACTTCTGATAATGGCAAAGATTTAATATTTCAATGTATGACTCAAAGAGATAAAACAGCATAAGCTTAATACAAGATATGATAAGCATAAACATGGTTAAAAATGAACCCATGCCCCCCCCAGCCTTTTTGGACTGTGACCCTGTACATAAAAAGTGTTTGTAGGAATATTTTTCAATCAAGTGTTCCCCCTCTGTTGATATTTTTAAAGTAAAACTTAAGACTCACATGTTTTCTCGGGCTTTTTCAGTGTCCTTATCTACTTGTGCTTGAGATGGCATTTCTATGTTATCTCTGCTGCTCTTACTGTTTTACTGTGTTGTATTTCTTATATTCACTATTCTATTGTACAGCACTTTGGTCAACCTCGGTTGTTTTAAATGTGCTTTATAAATAAACGTGATTTGATTTGATTTTGATTATTCATTCAGAACATCTGTCAACTTTGAGGTATCTAATATAATATATAACAACAACAACAACAACAACAACAATAATAATAATAATAATAATAATGAGAAGAAGAAGATTTGTATTGCATTTCTTTCATTTCATGATGATTTCATGATTTCATGATGATGCATCGATGCATCTGTATTAACAATCCAGTAGTGAAGTATATAATAATTCATGATTCACAAACAACAAATCCAGTACTTTTATCCTTTAGTCTTTGAGTACATTGTAGTGAAAATACTTTGCACCTTTACTTAAAGCTACTACAAGGAACTTTCATATTTGGTTGATTGTGAAGGCTCCTGTAGACATAAGTGGTAGTGTTTCCACAATAATGAGCACAAAATATAACTAATAATATTAAGTTTTTTTGTTTGTTTATTTTATTGAAGAACTTATTCTCGAACCATGTGTGTGTTGAAATACAAACCAAAGTGTGATTCAACAAATATTTGTCAAAATCAGTTTTTTATTTAGGTCATAATTCTATTATAGCAAATAGTTTACATGTTGGGACAATGGAAACAAAAAAGTGTGTAAGTTTAAATGTAAGACAAGGAACAAATTTTTTTTACACTCTTTAAGACAAAATACAACCAATCAATAAAATTTACAATACCTCAGCATGTGTGATAAAAAAAAAACAAAGTGTAAATTTTATAAAGCAGCACTCTTTTCATTATATAGGCAAAAGAAAAATTGAAAGAAATGATCCTTGCAAAAATTAACTGTATGAGGACATTTTTACTTTCCTCCAACTTTATTTACCCATTTTCGACATTAACATTACCTTACTCTCATCAGATGTGACAGACTGAACAAAACAGCGGTGTATCACAGTTATGCATTTAACTGTCATTAAAATCAGGCGAGCACTGGATCTGCGCTTTTTTTCCGTTTCATGGACATAGTGTACAAACAGGCGATTCTTGCAGGTGAATCATCTGTGGGTGAGAAGTTCACAGTTAAACAGTGCACTCTGCATGATCTGTTTTTAGACACTCACGTGTTTTGTTTTTGGTTGTTTCGACTTTTATTTCTTCCTGTTACCAGTTGTCATGAGAGAATTAGCTGTTGGGAGTCAGAGAGCTTGCCACAAAATGCTATTCACATCTGCCCTGCTGTTACAAATGAAGATGTGGTTTTCCTGTAACATTCATTGAACTCAGTGTCAGTAAAGCCTGATGAGCTGAAATGACAAAGCGGTTTTTTACTGTGTAAAACCTTCTAAGCTGATAAACTTTATGTTTTATCATTTAAAATATTCTCATTTCTGTCCATACTGCCTTGTAATTGATCTTAGTATGCAAAGAAAACATTTAAATAACAAGAACAAATGGTACATTTGATGAGTGGCTCAACCTCTCACATTGTCAACGGTGTAAGAATATTTCATTATAATGACAACTATACATTTTACAGTACCTTTGGCACTCAAGATTTGTCACTTTTGTCAGTTGACACTAGTCAAATCAGTGTAATCTTGGGCAATCTGACTCTCATCTGCATGTGAACAATCAAAACAAAGAAACAAACAAAAACCTAATTCTCTAAACACGCAAAGTAGTTCATCACTTACCTGCAGTACTGTACAGTCCCTCGTTATCATCCTCAGCAGGAACAGTATACCTGAGAGGAAAAAAACAAAACAAAACAGAGTCAGAGTCAGTTTCATTTAACAAATTCCATCATGTGGTTTAAAAATGTACCACGATAAAGCATTTCCTCTCCAGGGGTTTAATAGTAACACTGAAGTACTGATTCGTATTAAAATTGATTTATATTCGTACGCATCTTCTTCCTCGTCGTCTTCCTCGTCCTCACTGAAGGACTCTCCTGATAAAAAGAAGAAAATCTTGTAAAATATGCAAAAGAGAGAAGAGAGAA
Organism: Lutjanus campechanus; assembly: GCA_027495735.1. Lineage (NCBI taxonomy): Eukaryota > Metazoa > Chordata > Actinopteri > Lutjaniformes > Lutjanidae > Lutjanus > Lutjanus campechanus. The sequence continues at coordinate 11,892 of JAJHUR010109210.1, read as the reverse complement.
ATACATTTTTTTCTACTATCGCTTTACATCATTGTATATGTCAGTCAACAATAATATTTTAACACACACTGACCACAAGACATGTAGTGATACAAATAGTAAGTAATCAGGTCTGTAGTTACCACTGAGGACACTGAGGTCATGTCGTATTTTTAACATTTTAAATACAGCTGTATACAGTATATGACAAGTCTTTTGAGTTATTGTAAATTTTGGAATGACAAGATCAGAATCAGAGTCAGTACCAGAGTTTTTGTGGTCATTTAAAGAGGCACCGATAGAAATTTGTGTACCCAGTAATTATTACCAAAATGTTCCAGTGATACCTCATTTATATCTAGAATTCCTTATTCAATAATGAGAAATACCCTAAACATTTTATTTTATAGAAAATAAAAAACACATTTAGACTCTCGTATTTATTTGAATTATTATATATTCAACTTCATGCTTATTTATCTTTTCAACTTGCAACTTCCTTGAATTAGTTTGAATGAGACTGCAATTTTCCAAGAAAACATTTTTCCAGCAATCCTTTCTTCCTTTGTATTGGACACACCATTTTTCCAAGGTGTAGAAACCACCAAATTTAACATCCTCCCTGCCTGGCAACCCCACATCCAAGATTCAATAAAATAAATACAAACTAGGCGGTAGAGTGCAATTTTAATGTGTTGGAACCAAAATTGTTTCCAAAATAATTATTGTTTCTCTAAAAATGCATTAAAATGCATAGATCCACTCTAGCAGGGCTGACTCATGAGCTCAGGATTTCTAAAGTTCTGGCTTCAGCCCTGGAAGTAACCAAACAGAATTCAAATATAAGGAGCATTTATTCTTCTTTAGGATTTAGGATGGCTGCATGCACATTAGGAGATAGTTTGGGGGGAAAAGATTTTAAGCCATTAAATAAATTAAACAAACAAACAAACAAAAAAAAAAATAGGGAAGTGTCCCTCATGTTTCACACATCTTGGGGGATGAAGTATTATATTATATCAGGTTAGATTATATTTTCCATCTAAGTCATCATAGGTAATTTCATTACAATCTCCCCAGAGTATGCTTTTACTGTAATTCCATTTTCAACATACCATCTTGTGCTTCCGGATCCTCTTCCTCTGTCTGCTCCTGCTGTTCCTCCAACACGACTGCTGTATTTGCCTCCTGACTCTCTGTTCTGTAAGAAAACACATTTCAAGATAATGTAATCCCTTAATCAGCTCAGCACTGTTTGATTGTTCAGTTGTGCATGCAGTAACCTTTTTTTTTTCCCTTCACTGTAACTAAAAATGTCTTTGAGCTTAAATTAGTGAGAAAAAAAAACAAAACAAATGGCTCTCTGTTTATGAAGTTATGTTATTTGTTAATAAGTTTGGTAATGCTGCTAAATTCATCAGACAACATCAGTCAGTTTGGATTAACACTTGCCTTGGTTTGCGTGAAGCTGAGTTGCCTGTTGAAATAGAAAAAAACAACAACATAAGTTTGGTGTGAAATAAACCAGGCAAACTGAATGAACAGGTGCCAAATGTGAACTCTAAAGTTGAGTGATTTACCTTTTGATTTATCTTGACCTAGTTTAATGCACCAAAGACACACAGCCAGTGCTAACACCACGGCCAGCACTCCACAAGTGACAATCACCCTGAGAAGAAAACTCCCTGAAAAGCAAAACAGTCATGTCACTCAAACATGATGAACATTGTTGTGTTTCAAGAAGACTGGATCAGTCTTTTTTTTTTAAATTTTTTAAATTTTTTTTACAGTATATATTTACACATCATGAAACAAGTCGATCTTTGTATCCAGCTAGAAAAAAAAAACTAGAAATAATATGTTCTTTGTTAGACACTATTAGACCCTCATTAGACTTTATTAGAGGGTAATTTGGGACACATTATAACAGAACTGTACTATAAACTTATGTTAAATCACATATCTGCTACTTCCCCATTTTAAAACAATATCTGAAGCAGATCTTCCAAGTTAAAGACCAAAATCATATGGTAGAGGAATATTTTGTCGATGCTGTAACTGCAAAGACTTACTGTAATACTGTAAGCAGATAATGTGATTTGATCAAAGAAGTTGGCGTCAGTCTTGTCTACTCTGTCAATAGTTTGAGACCTGCCAAAGAAGGTACGTCTCAAGTAGCAGATATGTGATTTCACTTTAGTTAACAGTACAGTGCTGTTGTAATTTGTCTCTAATTACCCTCTAAAAAAGTCAGATAAGCATCTAATATTGTCTAATAAAGAACATGTTATTTCTATTTTTTTCTAATTAGATACAGCCTGTCACATCCTATTAGTGTGACCAAAATATGCACTATCATTTGAAAAGAAAAATTTGAATAATTTCTATTAAAACTTTCCAGATGCCTCAGTTGTAATCATGAGCAGCTCACCTTCATCTTTGACCTCGAGTAACACTGCATTATTTCCATACAGTGTTCTCTCGTGCTCTTGGATGCATTTGGACGGCAGCACCACACAGCTGTAATGACCCGAATCCCTCATGACGGCACCTTCGATGGTGAAAACCGCCTCCATCTGTGTCACGTTGAATGCTTGCACTTGGAGGATGCTCTCGTTCTTCATCAGGTAAGAGTGGATGAGTTGACATCCACCAAGTGTTTGCAGGGTGTCAGAAACAGTACATCTCAACTCGACATCGTCTCCCTCGCTGACAGTGGATGGCCCGGCTACTGAGATGTCTGCAGGAAGAAAATTGGCTGTGCAACAGAAGCACAAAATGAGTGGTGGGAAATAACATTGACATAATGATTTCACAGGAATGAAAATCCATACCTATAACCAGGATTGGAATGATGTTGTCTCCTCTCTTGGGTACCTGAGAGGGTAACTTATCCTTTAAGGAGTAAACACAGCTGTAATTTCCACTGTAATTACGATGAACTTTGGGTATGGTGAAGGTGGTATCATTTTGATCGGGCTTCTGTGAGTTTCTCTTGATTTCAAGGTCATCTTTACATAAATAAACATGAACCATGGCCTGTGTCTGTTTCTTGAGCCCAAATGTGCTGCAGGTTGCATAAAGGTCACTGTTCTCGCTTATCGTCTTCTGTTGGGCCAGAATCCTTGCAGGGAAAAAATCTGTAACATTGATTTGTTGAAACAGAGACAGACATTGTACTGATAAATAATACAACACAAAGCAATCACATTGAGCACAGAGATGTCTGTAACATTTTATTTGAAGGGCTGTGTGTAATTACACTGTCATGAGACCAGTCATGGCCATGAAGGAGTCTTTATGAATGTTATGACTATAGTCATTAAGTGTCATTCGGTCAGTCATGTCATTTTTAATGCAAAGCTGACATTATTTGAAATGTCTTTGTGTTGTCAACTTCACACTGATCAACACGAAAATATCTTTGTTATGACAACTTGACATTATCAGACTTAAAGAAACTATTTAGCTTTATGTTTTAACATAAAGGATACACGAGGCTGCCATGATGTGTAGGGATGCGTAGGTGTGCTATGCAAACGTGCAGTTAAAGTAAGTATATCTCAGGTCTTAGCTGCAGTCTAGGAAATGATTCATGACACGGTTACAAAGCATTCGACGGTGTAGTAAAACTTAATGACCTCTTTATGTCAAGTCCAAAATGTACCACTTGAGGTTAAGAAAATTTAGGTCATGGTCTCATGACAGCCAGTGTCAAAACCAACCATATGACAAAGAAATTGACAGATTTGTTTAATTTCAGGTTGTCTTAACAAAGACATCTCAAAAATGTCAACTTTGTATTAAAAATGTCATAAACAGTCACAAACATTTCAAAAAACTGCTCATGACTGTGTAGTGGCAGTCTTATGCACAACCCTTCAAATAAAGTGCTATCCAGATGTCTTCTCATGTTTGAAAGCTCACCGTTGGTTTGGCTTGCAGCCTGATTTGCCAGAGTACCTTAAAAGAGAAAAAAAGTCAAACTGATTTTCCCCTTATACTTGCACAAAAAATTATAAATACAAACAATTAGTATGACATAGTTAAATATATCAGTTGTCAGTGTACTTACACAGAAGAACGGCGATTACATTCATGATTACAAGCAATGCGACACCCAGTGATGGCCTCACAGCACCATGTGAAACCCTGTAGAAGCACCTATTGTATCAAGTTGTTTTCCACACCTACAGCTGACAGTTGAAAGACCAAACATGCAGAAAATATAATGAACCACTTCCTGTGCAGTCTGTGCTGCCTTGTGATATTTGTACACTTAAACATCTTCAGTTCATGAACGCCTTTACGTAGCGATTGCTTGCAAGTCATTTTTGTTCCTTTTGTCCCTTTTCGAGACACTTTTTACAGGATGAACACATCTGAAAACATTCACTAATACCTTTAGAAGCTCATGTATTTGGTACATGATACACTATCTGTTCGGGAGATCTCCTGCCCTCCTGCAGATCAGCCACACACGAGCTCTGAGCGAGCTTTAATTAAATTCATTGGCAAGGGGTTTCTTATCAGATGTGACAGAGAGCTAATACAGTATCTGTCTGTGTCTCCCTGCCAGCATCCAATTAATATGGGCTGGATTTTCTTGTAATCACATAGCTTGCCATCTGCTCTGATTGTTCACTGTATAATAAGAATCAGACGGTGACAAACTGACAGTTAGACCCCGTGCAGGATGTGTTGACTCTCTCAGCAAAGATACTCACAGTGCATGTAGAGGTCACACAGGTTTTTATCATATCAGCTGATGAAATACAAAACCAAATCTTAAAATCTGTAACCCCCTGCATGTATATTTTCTGTTACACATTTTTGGTAGCTTGTGCCAAACATGGAGACTATGATTTAAATGCATGAGTATCCACAACAGGAGTAAAATAAAACACAACCATGTACATAGTAGGATCTGACCTTTACCCCTGACAGCAGCAGCAGACCTGTGGTGTTAGCGCTGAGCTATTGAGAGAGAAAATTGTATTTTGGCCAAGAAGATGGTTACATGAAGAAAAGAGAGGAATCCAATAAGGTCCTTCATCACTTGCACTCTATATTGATTATGATCCAATAAGCTGAGTTAGCTCCAAAGGGTGCACACAGGATGTGGAACAGAGTAATAAACAGAGGCTCGGTGGCCTCCTTGAAATTCCATCTACACCCCACATTTTTTGTTTCCAGTCTCAGAAATACTAGTAGTTCAGGGAAATCACAGATATCATAGAGAACCACCTTACATCTTTATATTAATTATTTCTAAGATTTATTTGCAGAAAATTTGAATGAAACAGAACAAAAAAAAATTTTATGGATGTTTTTCATCTTTGCACATCAAATACTTGCAGGACATTGTGAACATCCAATTCTTGATGACATTTTCTCAAGTCATCCAGTCCAGAGGGTCATGCTATGCAGATCCAATAGCAGCTCTCTTTATGCAGTCAAGGCATAAAATATCAGTATGACTTTACATAACATTTTACAAATGGGAATATGATACAACAGAGATTATAAAAAACTGGGCGACATATCCATGGAACTGTGAGAAACCCTTGCTATAATTTGTAGTAGCAAAGAATTACCACATGGTGTCACTCTTGAAACACAGTCAACAACCTTGCCTGGGTCTCAGCCACATGGAAGTCCATGTTGAAAATGTTACACAGTTTGTTCTGTTATCTTCACAAAGACATATATTTGTTTGGCATGGTTCTCCACTATGACTTCCCATTTTTAAAAGGACACACTTCAGATTTTCTTGAAATGGAACAGAACGATAATTCAAATATTAAGCTTTCTAGTAGCAGTTATGAATGTATGTACATACTTTTTAATGAGAAATTAGGTGCTTCAAGTTCAATAAATGTAATCACTGTATCCATTATTTACTCATCAAAACAAAAATTACAGATCTTTGATTTTGTTGCCTTGACGTTATACATTATATTGCCATTACTGCAAAACCATTTTATACACTGTGAAATGACAAACCATCATGGTCTCAACATTGGAGACCGCTTCACCAAACAAAAATCATCTGCTATATCTGTGAAAAAACAGTCAATAAACCATTTGCATCAACATTTGGCAGCCACAGCCTTCTTTTCTTCTAGATCCCCTCTGTATTTTCTCTGTCTGAGCCATGGCAGGAATCTTATTTATAACAAATGTTGCACAGTTCAACAGTCTGGAGTATTAGTTTTGTCAAACTGATTCAAATGTCCTCCCCAAGTAATAGAGGCTGGAGGAAGAGGCCAGCAGTTCCGAGGATGCACACAAGGACAAAAACCCACAAGAAGATCCTGTCGATAACCATGGCAACGTATTTCCAGTCATCTTGAACCTGTGAGAGGATCACAGTGAAAACATTTTCAGTGATATGCTGAAATTGTCATAGTTTTCTAGACAGCATATTTTTTGATGAAGGTTACTATATTATAGGTTATTATATATTTATATTTATTATTGTGCTTTTTATTATAGTTATACAGCATTACTGACAAGCTAGACTTGTAGTTCTCAAGACCGGTCTTGGTCTCAAGACCGGTCTTAAGACCACTTTTTTGTGATCTTGGTCTTGTCACGGCCTCGACAGTCTTTGGTCTCGGTCTTGTCTCGGTCTCGGGTCTCTCGGTCTCGCAATGTCTCGGACTAGCGAGTGGTCTCGAAGGGATTTGTACAATTTGAGTACAGTTTTGTAAACTATTTGTATTTTGCATTTGATTTAATGCATTTTTACATTATTAATTACAGTATTGTGCTTATAATGGCCTTGTTTGAATAAATATATGGCATCATTGGCCTTTGAATAATATTTGCATATCGTTGTGATTGATTAAGCATTAGGCCTATGCCATTTCAGTGATGCTGATATTATACAGTGTAATTTGGCTACTATAATGGTAAATAATGCAATTTCAAGTTGATAATTGTGTGTATCTTTAATATTTAAAATTCACGTTTCATGTACAAATTAAGTACAATTTAAATCAGCAGCATATTTACCATTCATTAGACTTTTTTTGAGGTGCAGGGTGGTGTTGGAGGCTTGTTATTTTGTTAGATGACTTTGGGACTAGTTAATAGTCATGTCAGTCCTTAATAGCACTCAAGAGTCAATCCTCAAATAGTGTAGAAATAGCGGTCATGCAATTGCCACACATATTTGATCTCAGCCAATTGATGAAAACATTTATAGTGAGTTTACACACAAGACATGCACTGTCTCTTTATTATTGTGCCTGTAGTTGAATACAATCTCATATTTATATTAAGCAGCTGAACCCAGTATGGTGCTTATGTTCTACAACTCATGCAAGATGGCAAAAAAATAGTTTTTTTTGTTTGTTTGTTTTTTTGGTCTCGGTCTCGGTCTCGGTCTTGAGCTGAACTAGTCTTGTTCTTGACTTGGTCTGTCTTGGTCTTGGTCTTGTCTTGGTCTTGATACTCTCTGGTCTTGGTAGTGTCTTGGTCTTGGTTTAGGTGGTCTTGACTACAAGTCTATGACAAGCCAACCACAGGGGTTGACAGGAAACTGCAACAACTGCTATGTTCATGTTTTTTCTTCTCTTCATGAGGTTGGGTCTTTTTTTTAAATTTTGCACTTAAATGCGTTAAATGAATGAATCAGTGCTTCAAAAAAGCTTAAAGATGGATCAGTACCAGCTTGGGCTTGGACTGGCTTGGATGCCCACTGAGCAGTGAGATGAGATCCACAGGTAATGTTGCACTTACTGTTACTGAACAAAAAATTACTTCATTTATCATAAATGAAATGCAAAAACAAACAAAAGAATGGCACTGATACTGCATACACGCTGTTGAGGCAACCTAAATAATAGCAGGGGAAATTCCAACACTGCAACACCCCTATGGAACTTTTCTATTGGCACTGTTTTGGCCATACCAAATCAAACCATGCCACGGTGATTTGCATTTCTATTACCACTTATAACTTGGCAAGCTGTGCCAAATCACACCCCAGATGGACAATCTCCAGAGTGGGGCTAAATTGTGCCTGACCTGCCTCCAAGCGGGTTGTGGTGACGTCTCTTCCATGCACCAAACCCCATCCACCTCGAACAACAGTCAACTTGTGAGACACAACTTGCATGTGCAGCAGAGTGGAGAGAAAGGTGTTCAGCTCTCAGTACTTTTGCATCATCTAATTGAATCCTTGTGGTTTGAAGTTTAGTATTGCTTCTGTGTCACTGTTTGCACTTTTAGATATCTGCTTTATTTTACTGTTCATGTTTGTTTTCAGCTGGATAGGAATTCTTAAGTTACTGCTGATGAAACACAAATATTTCCTGATTTTGCTGCTTCATAATAAAAACTTTTAGATAGCAAAATAATAGAGGGCTTTTATTGTGAAGAATTTATTGGAAATTAAGCATTTCCTCGCTGTTTTACAACTGCTCGATTCAAGCTAAGCTCATCTTCAGTTAAAAGACACAATTTCAGGAAACTTTTAATGGAAATGCACATTCCAGCTGTGCTGAGCTTATGAGTAAAGCCATGTCAAGCCAAGCCAGCATGTGTGTATGGAAAAGGGGTACTAGTGAGCACTTACCTCCTTTGCTTCATTCTGTAGTCTCATGTTCTCTGCTATGTATTTCACACTCTCAATGGCCTCCCTGACCTCAGGGGAGAGTGACAATAGGGGCGTTTTCCCTCCATCCAAAGACTCAGAGCTGGAGCACTGACTCCCACCTCCAACCCCAACAGTACTGCCTCCAGTCAGTGCCCCCAGGCTGCCCAATCCTCCACTTCCTCCTCCAGAGTCTGAAGGCAGTTTGCTGGATCTCTGGTGCCAGCAGCAGTTGCAACGGCTGTCGCAGCACAAGAACGCAGAGCCTGTACCTTTGGCTGGTTCTCCACTGAGGTTATTGAGGTTGGAGAGCTCTGTGTTGTTGAAAATCCGTTGACGGTTTGTCAGGCTGGACACCACGCTGCAGGCCAGGGCTTGAGGTTTGTGCTGTTTCTGCAAAGTACCCGATGAATGAATGGCACAGGGTTTTGAATGCGAGGTATGAACACTGCCCGCCACGGTCACCTGATCGGGGTCCCTCTCTGGCCTGGTCATGAACATCACCCTGGGCAGGAGTCCCAGGAACACAGTCCGCACCCAGCAGGGCATAGTGTGAGTCTTTGGTGTGCGGTAGTGAACATTCAACACAAAAACAGTGATTACAATAGAGAGGGTGACGAAGATCATGGTGAAGAGGAGGTACTCGCCAATCAGGGGGATGACTAGTGAGGTGGAGGGAATGGTCTCCGTTATGACGAGGAGGAAGACAGTTAAAGACAGCAGGACGGAGATACACAGAGTGACTTTCTCACCACAATCGGACGGCAGGTAGAAGACGAGCACAGTGAGGAAGGAGATGAGGAGGCAGGGGATGATCATGTTGATGGTGTAGAAAAGGGGCAGTCGGCGGATGTACAAAGAGTAAGTGATATCTGTGTAGATTTCCTCGCAGCAGTTGTACTTAATGTCGTGTTTGTAACCAGGGGCGTCAATGATCATCCACTCCCCGGTCTCCCAGAAGTCCTTGAGGTTGATGGTTGAGCCAATTAACACCAGATCAATCTTGGCCTTGTCATATGTCCAGGAGCCGAACTTCATGGTGCAGTTTTGGTAGTCGAAGGGGAAGTAAGTGACGTCGATCTTGCAGGAGCTCTTGAATATGGCTGGAGGGATCCAGGTAACATCACCATTGTAACGAAGCAGGGCCTTTGTTTTGTCATCAACCTGGAAATCTCCCACCGCACTGTAGAAAGAAAAAGAGTGAGAGAACAAAAAGAGGAGGACAGTCCTTGAAGGTTAAATTGAAGGATGCAATCAAATGGCCCTTGTGTAATTGAGATATTAATCAAAAAGATGCTTTGTGGTTTCTGTTAATCATACCTTCCGATTCTCCTTATGCACTTGCTTAAGAATATACAACACAAAAATGGCCTATGCAAAATGAGCAATGGAGACTGTTGTAGCTTGTCAATCCTTTAGCATAAATGCACCCAACAATCAATGAAAATGTTGAGCCAGGTTTTTAATTTGTTGTTACGCTCACTTGTTGTACAGCACAATGTCTGGCTTCCATATCCTGCTGGATGGGACTCGGATAAACTCTACTCCTCCAAAATCTTTTGGATTCCATCTGAGTTTGTAGTCATTCCAGATCTGAAAAACCAAACAGGAATGAATGAATGAATGAAAATTCAACAATTTACACAAAGATTTGTATTGAATGTGGGTCACAAATCAAGTTGTTTAATCGTAACCTTTAACCAGGTTGTGACAGCTTAATGAAGGCACTAAAATCACAAAACACAGCGTTAAGCAGTTAAGCTGAATGAGCTAAATACAAGTCAACTTGACTCAACTATATATATACATATACATATACT
>JAJHUR010109209.1:0-14458 GCA_027495735.1 Lutjanus campechanus | reverse complement strand
CTAAAGGACTGTTCAGGTGGAAAGCTCATTGATCTCAGCAGCAGCTAACCCAGTATGAGATGCTTCACAGATACAAAAGTCGTACACCAGAAATGTATCTATGCTATCAAAACGTGCCATTTGATTTTAACAGCTATCAAAATAAGAAATGTTTACATATACAAATCTTTGCAGTGGCAATACAGTTGTTTTGTTGTGTCCCACCAGATGCTTCTGAGAGGCATCAGCGGTGTGATGATTGTCCTGTCAGTCCTGGAGCTCTGTGTCACCATCAGCTCTGCGGTCATGGGGATCAAGGCTCTGTGCAGCAGTGAGAAGACCGAAGACAAGGTAGAGTCTGTAGAATCAAATCTGACTGTTGAACCTGTTGTTCACCCAGGAACACGGATTTTGAAAAGATATCACATTGGACCCCAATGTCTGGTCTGAAATCAATAATTTTATTGCCTTTTATTTCATTGTTTTTTTTTGTTTGTTTCTTTCTTTCTTTCTTTTCTAACATTTGTTTCTATACTAACATTTCTCTTGTATTGTTACCTTTTTTTCTCTCTCTCTGTGAACACCAACCCGACAATGGGACTAGAGATGGAAATTAGCTTTGGCTACAATCTCAAACATATTTACATGAAAATGTTCATTAATATGTACGTATGTCCCAACAACTACAATACATCTGTCAGAAGAAACAGTGCAGGTCATGATTGCAAGTAACGTGTGAATATGTGCTATGTTTAGAGGTTTGGAGTGTTCACACCTTTTAATGTGCTTTTCTGATATTATTTTTCTCTTTTAGAGCCCTGATAACCCAGAACTCTACAAACCACTGCTGGAGGAGGTCACCAGTAAACCTACTGTCTAAATGAAAATCTCTGCTTTGTGCTGCTTGTTACCAGCCTGGGAACCAGACGAATCTGCCAAGCTCATGTTTTCATTTGCTCTGATAGATTCACATTTGTGAATTATTCTGGCAATAGCAGGCTAATCTGTTACTATAATCCTGTGAATCTACACCACTGATTGTATGTACTGTAATGTCAATTTAAACAAATTACCCAGTACAGTTTCTGCCAAACTTCTGATATTTTCCTACAAGGGTTGTTTAAGAATATTTGCACTACTATTGTAGAGTATGTTTGTAATAATCTGTTTTTAACTGCATATGCTGGTGTCCATTTCATTCCCTGGTGATGTTTTAAAAAATGTTCTTGTTTATGATTTTCTACCAAGTAATGTGCCTTACAGTCAGTATGTTTGTAGGTAAAAGGGAACCTCCCTTTTCATGTACATGTGTGTGACACTGATGGAGTTATATTTTACTGTTTCTTAATCACAAAATATAAATCAAATTAAAATAAAGGGAATTAAGAATTTATTCTGTTTGATTGTTTTCCTGGCAGTGCAGGAAAGCTCTGTAAATTACATTTAGACAACACTATTCAGATAACTTTAACATATATTTTAAGTGAACAGTTTAATAAGAGAAAAAGGCTTCGAGGGTTGTGCTGAGAGAATCTGGACTAATAACCTCTGGATATGGCCCTGCCACCTTTCCTTTCTTTTTAAGTCATAAGAAACAACATATAAATAAAAATCAAAGCAGAGTATTCGTTATTTTTGTGTTCAGCTAAATGATCAGTAAAGGGTTAAGTGTGTTTATATTTTCCAGATGGAGGGAGGTACTTCTGGGAACAATTGGCACTAGAGCCTCTTCTCCTTTGTCTATAAAAACCCTCAGTCAGCTGTATTTTTTTACGGGTGCAGTACGGTCGTCTTTGCTTCTACCCTAACATACACAAATAGGTGAGTCTTAATTCATGTTTGATTCGGTTTATAAAGTAACATGATTACAATTAGCCAGTTCTTATTGTGGATGTTGTCATGTACTGCTTCGTAAGTGAACCTGTCCATTTAAGCCATTCAGGACTCATCGGGTTTGTTAATGGATAAATATTTCAGGATCGAACTCACTGGAGGATAGGTGAAGTTATTGGCAATTCTTCGGGAGTGAAAATGTATGTATCAGGCGGGTTTAAAACAAGAAAACAGCACATACTACGATGAAATGCGGAGGATTTCTGTTTATCCTCCGCAGTTATAACCCCTGTAAAATCCAATATGGCGCGCAACGTCTTCCTCGCTAAACCAATGCAGCCCCAGGAGGCGATGCTCAGTGCTGCCATCTGTGGCGGGAAGTTATACTACTAATAATAATACTAATGCTGACATAGGACTGTATTAATGTATGCAATATTTGACCAAAAAAAATGCTATTAGCTCTTCTGAGATGCAAGTTACATTTTGTCTCTGTCAAATTGTTTCCAAGGCGAAGAATGAATTTAAACGCTCAGCTAATGCAGTATCGCTTCCGACCACCGGGGGCAGCACTGAGCGGAGTGCTGCTGAGTGAGCTACACTCCAGTCCGTGAGAGAGGAAGACACAGTGCCTTCAGGGGGTTGAATGTGTCGTATTTTGTAAATCTCCTGCGTTAAATCTGAATAAGTCGTGTTTCTGCTACTTAACATCGACTTTTTACGTCCTGGTAGGTCGCAGAGAATTTCATACAACGTTCTTCTGTATTAATGTCTCTAAAGGTTGATTGGCTGACATTAACGTTATATTTGAGGTGGAGATATATTGTGATTAAGTTACTACGATGAAAACAATCCTGTTTAAACCTGTTTGAAAGTCTTTTTTGAAGTTGATGTGAAAGAGATTTGTGCAGTTTAACCCGGTTCAGCTGGATCTCAGTGTTTGTTCACAGGGAGGAGGCGGAGTGAAAGTTGGCTAACATTACTCTTCTGCAGGGCTGTGGCTTTAAGTTAAATTTAAGATAATATTTCATAATAAAATAGTCCTCAGTTAGTGAAAACTAATGCTGTCTAACACAGATCACACCTCCATGAAGGTTATAATGGTCAGTTTTTGTTGAAACCGATGTTGAATCGACTTTATGGTCATTTTTGGAGGATGTAATGTTAGTTTGTGGTGCGGTTGAACTCATCATACAGAAAAGTTCTTCTGCTATTCAGCCTATACTCTCATTGATATACATGGTTTGTACATGGTTTGTCAGCCCTCTAAAAATCACTACTTAATTAATGAAATAATTCAGAATTGCATTGTTTTTCAGTGACTCCCCAATCTATCAGCACAAGTGAGGTTTCCTGTTTTTGAAGGTGACAGGACATATCACATAGTTTAAAAAGTACATCATTATTACTCACTATTTTGTGCACTATAATGTAAACTATATTGTGTACAATAATTTTAACAGCCCAAATTTCAATAATGATGAGGAATTTATATTTTAAGGCAAGTGTTTAGTTTAAGGTTAAAGAAACCACAAAAGAAACCATAACGTGTTTTAGCAGATTTAATGTTTATAAATCTTTTTTCCTTTCAGTCTACAGGAGCAGGCAGGATGTCTGTGACCATGACCAAAGCTGAGGGGGTCACTGTGTTCACTGTGACCTCTGACCCCCAAAGTGCTTGTCCTCCACTGTGTCAAATCCTCAAAGGTCTTTGTTATAGCCCTGTGTGCTGCTCTGTGTCTGAGCACCTGAGGAGGATCCAAAGAACTTCTCAGTCAGTTCTGGGGGTGAGTTACAACCTTACATGTTTTAAGTTGCTCTGTGTACTTCTGTACATGTCACTGTAAAGGGTTTTTACACTGCATAGTCTTAGCAGCGGGCTATCATTAACCCTGGGATGACTTAGCCCCCTTCACACACACAGAGTTAAGCTAAGCCCTGGGCTCTATATGCACACTGCACTTCTACTAGCTCTGGGTTAAATGATGGTTGGTGCAGCAGCTGATGTGAACATTTTTGAAAGTTCAGTGACGACTTCTTTGATCTTTTAGCCCCTTCCCACACTTTTAACCTTGGTTTAAGTCGATTTTTCAGGGGATAACCCTTCAAAATTCGGGACTAACCCTGCTCCAGAACAGGGCCAACAAGCCCTTGGCTAAAGTCGGGTTTATCCCACTTTGGATTATGGCAGTATGAAAGCTCTCTTTAGTTGGGGGAAGCTTACATGCAGTGTGAAAAGCCCTTAAGAGAAACTTTCCATTACATTACCGCAGTTTTGGATAAATTTCTGCGGATATAAGTACGTTACACTTAGAGAACACCATTAAACTATGAGAAAAAGTGGTCCAATATAACAGTATGTTGTGCACCGTCCATTGTAACTGCAGTTATACTGTACAGATGTTTCTTATTTATACTGTGTTTCCTATTCCACAGGCTCTGCATATAATGGTTGGGTTGCTCAACATTGGCCTTGGGGCGATCCTCTGTTGCAGTGGTGGTGCCTCTGGGTGGCAAATGGATGAATATGGGTACCCTTATTGGTTAGGAGGACTGGTAAGCAAGTCCCATCCTCGTGCACACTGTTGCAGTCAGTTGAAAAAGAGCATCTTCAAACATCTGTGTGTCACTTTATGGAGCAATCAATCTTTGTAAAAATAAATGGCAGACATCTCTATGTTGTTTACAGCAGTGGTTATCAACCTGGGGGTCGCAAGATAGTTTCTAGGGGTTGCCAGATGGTTGTGGAGAATAAAATTAAAAAACACATATTGGCACAGAATTTTATAAAAATTCGAGATCTTCAGAAAACCTTTAATGTGTAAACCTTTTTATACTCAACAGGGTTGAATCATCTTGATCACAACTGTATATGAATTTTAGTGTTTTTGTAGAGGAATGTAAGTTTAAAGATTTTGTTTTTTGTTTTTTTCTCTAGTTTATTTTATTCGGCATCATGAGCATTGTGTCTGAGAAGTGCCCCAGTCCATGTCTGGTGAGTAGTTCAGTTTTATAACAATCTCATCATATCTGTCATCGTATCGTCTACACTTACTCTTGTTTTATTTCAAGACAAAAAATGGAGGAGAATTTTGTATGAGGTACATTTAACATCACATATCCTTCAACAATATACACACCCACACAGGGCAAAGTGGAAGAGTAAAGGTTCAGTGTCTTGCCCGAAGCTACTCTGGTAGAGTTACAGGTTCTTATAAACCACTCAGTTGTTTCCACTGTAGGAAAATGTAGAAGGATGAGATAGTTTTTGACTTTTTAAATTCCATTAATATCCTGTATGCAGTTCACTGCCTGGTGTGTTTTTGTGTTTGGTTGCACATAAACCGACAACTCTTGTGTTTTAGGTAATCGTCAATGTGATTCTGAATCTGGCAGGAGTTGGTTTTGCCATCGCAGCCATTGTTCTCTACAGCATCAATATAGCGGACATCTGGTTGTGGTGGATGTGTCATTCAGACGATTATATGGAGGACACTGCGCCGACTCTTGCTCCTCGGGAGAAGATCATAATGGAGAAGTGTTTGGAGGGCGAAGAACTGGTTCTGGTGAGTGTGGAAAAATCTCATCCCAGCAGTCAAAATACAGGTTGTATAATTGATAAGTGGAAAATTGACAACTTAAATTATTTTTACAGACTATTTTATTATTAAATTTTTGTTCTTGTTAAGTTTGGGGCACCACACTCAAAGCTACTACATGGTGTCTCTAACTGGTTATGAAACAGTTTCAGGTTAGTACTGATGACTCTATATGAAGTACATAAGTTAACAAAATCATCTGAATGTCTGCCACTGGGTCAGATTCTCTTTGAAATCAGATGAAACAGGCCTGTGTTTATGTTTTACCAGGCAGAGTTACAGTGAGAACAAGTAAAAAAAGAAGCAGGAGATGTTTTTATTCAGATAATTTTATTTTTGATGTTATACTTTGTGGTTATTACAATGGTAACACCACTGCTTTTGAATTGGAATTCTTTCCAATACACTGACCTTTGTCTTCTGCTTCAGAGAAAACACACAAACAATGTATCACTGATAAATGAGGACATTTATTTATAGCTAAATGTCTGCTGATAACTGAATATATGAAGGATTATTAGGGAATATATCATACACAAAATAATCAAACAGAGAAATATGAAGTATTATATGGTAAGATAAACCTTAAATCAGTAACGATAGTGAGGTGAAGTATGTGATGTAGTTACTAAACAAAAAGAGACACTCATGTAATGTTGGGGCGATCAACCTCTGTATGGATTTATTTGACATCCGCTTATATCACAGCAAAGAAGTGGATTTAGTCAATTCACTACAAATCTTGTTCTCCAGATGTAAAAAAAAAACATGTTTATTTGTTTCAGACCCCAACAAATATCATGATTTTTTTTTTTTTGTGAAAATGAAAAAATGATAATTCCCAGTAACTGTGAATCAGATCACAACTGTAATATCTGTCAAAATAATTGCACCTTTTTGTTGTTTGTATAAGAACACAAATGTTGAACAAATATTTTTTAGAGCACTGAAAATATTATTCTTTCTATTTGTTTTTACATCACCAAACTCTGTGTCTGTGACTATTCTCAGTAATTACAACACAGGATTATACTGTAGAAAGCCTCAGTGGTGATGGCTCAAGCAGCTCAGCTCCAAATTACAGAAAACAAAGACTGTAACTGAGCCTGAAATAACATTATAGAAAAGGTTCAAACAATGAATTAGACTGCATTTGTTTCAGCTAATAAACAAATGTTACATACACACACTTGTAGGGCTGTTTAAGTAGCTAACAAAGGTATCCATGAATAAATAAAGCATTTGTATCCACTGTTGTCAACCTAAAGTAATGTAAAGAATACAATACATTAAGCATAACAGTTAATTAGTATGTAAACATTGTGCCTGTGATCTGCTCTGAGTCGCTCTGATAGTTCAGCAGCAGCTATAAACCAGTATGAGATGCATCATACATCAGAAATACAACCAAGCCATCACAATGTGTGACCCTAAACATTCAGGAGCCATTTGATAACCGCTAACAAATTATTTCACAATTATGAGGCACAGAAGTCATAATTATGATTTTTTTTTCTCACTTTGGTGAATGAATGCACTTCTAACGAATGAGTAGCTCCAGTCTGAAATAAAAGTCTGGAATAAAAAGGGAAAAAACAAGAAGTACAAAAAAGCCAAACTTGAAAGACATGGGTTGAGTTAGAACAAATTCTTCAAATGTCATTAAATCTAAATAAAACAAAAATATACGTTTAAAGATGACCGTTTTTTTTTCTCTGTCTCACCAGATGATGGCGAGAGGCATCAATGCTCTGCTTATTGTCCTGTCAGCGCTGGAGCTCTGCCTCGTCATCAGCTCCGCCGTCATGGGAATCAAGGCTCTGAGGAGCAGCGACAAGAAAGAAAACAAGGTAGAGTCTGTAAAATAATATCTTACTGTTGGGGCTGTGCCGAATGCGTCAAAGCTCTTTTTGATGCCATGGTATATGAACAGCAAAATCAGTATTCACATATGCACATATGCCTCGCTGTTCTCACCAGCGTGCTGCTGTTTACAACTGTGTCTCTCTCTGATGATGGAGGCAGCAGGAGAGAACAAGTCAGGGTGGAGGTGCCTCCTCCTCCTCTCCACTCCTCTCCCCTGCTGCCCAGCTCGCACCAAACCTGCTGCAGCAGCAGTCTTTGCTGCCTCTCTTTCTCTAAGTCAGAGACAAACAGGCAGTGGAGGAGACCAGGGAAGCAGGCTGGAGGAAGCAGCTGCAGTATGCTGCCAAGTTGTATTTTCTTAATATTATGAAATTTAGGATGTGCCTAAATTCAACAGAGAAAAGTGGTAAAATGATCACTGGAAACAGTACAGTTAACGACTGTATGTAATGTGTGAAAATGTGCTATTCTTAAAGATTTGACTGTCCACACCTCCTTTTTATTTAGTCTTTTCTGATATTATTTTTCTCTTTTAGAGCTCTGATGACCCAGAACACTACAAACCACTGTTGGAGGAGGTCACCAGTAACCCTACGGTCTAAACGAAAATCTCTGCTTTACTATAATCCTCTGCATTTACACCATTGACTGGATGTACTGTAATGTCAATGATTTAACCAAATTACCTGCTACAGTCTCTACCAACCCTCTGGTCTTTACAAGGTTTGGTGAAAAATATTTGCACTTATTATTTTAGTATTTTTTCTAATAATCTGCACTAAATGCTGTTAGTATGCTGCTGTCAGTTCAGTTCTCTATTGATGCTTTTAAAAATGTTTTGTTGTATTTTATATCTAGTAATGTGCCTTATTGTCAGTATGTTTAAAAGACGTTCATGCATGCGTTTCTGAGTTTTTTTTTTCTTTTTGCTAATTTAGAATATAAAGCTATAAAAAAAAACAAAGGCATTGAAATTATTGACTTACATGTTTCATTGTTTGTATTTCTGTTCGGTTTAATAACTAGTTGTAAAAAAAAAAAAGTCTTGTTGAGCTATAGTTTCTAAACTGTTGAATTCATTATAACACTTGAAATGTTTTATGTGGTATCATGTCTTGTCAGCAGAGCTCAAACTGTTGTTTAAGTCTAACTTCAGTCCTGTTTTAAACAAAATAAAATACTCTGCAAGAAGAAATAAATTGCCTGTTTGTTTTTATTGTAGTAGATTAAGTTAAAATACCTTGTTAAAATGGCTTACACACAGTTCTACACCATGCCACCATTTAGTATTCAAGAATCATGAATATGCAGTTGCCCACCTGCTCCACATACACATATCCCAACCCCACCTACAATCTGGTTTCTTCTGTGGGCTGGGCTTTGCAGCTAAAGATACGTATAGTGTCACCCCCTTGATTAACGAGGAAGAAATGCTCAGACATGGCGTTTACTGCTTATTTTGCTCCTGATATGTCTTGTAACACGTGGTAAACACCGCATGGACATGTTAACAAGGTTAAAAACATGATTTTCACTGGAGAGGGTCTTTAAAGATGTATTCAAACATATTTGATGCAATATCTTTATATTTTACCGTTGTTATTTTACAGTTAAGGGATTTTTCTAGCTGTGTGGGAACGCCCTATAAACTGCATGTGGACAAGCATGTATTGACATTAAAGTACCAGAAAATATAATTAAACAACTAAATGAATGAAGTGAAAAATTAAATAAAAAATATATTGCAGGGCGTTGCTGGATGAATTTAAAACTCCTCTCCTCTCCTCCTCCTCTAAACTTCTGTAACCCTGCATATCACACTGCCACTTTTTCTTTAATTGAGATTGTAAGAATAGCATATAAATGAAAATCAATATTCCAAATCATCTCTGTATTTAGCCCAATTATAACGAAATAATTATTTCTACAATATCCAGATTGGGGTAGCTACTTTTAGGAAGAGATTGGCCAAACAACTGTGTAATAACTGTTATATTATAACCAGATTTGGTCAAGTTCAGCTGTTAAGGTTTTGCTTCTACACAAAGGCACAAACAGGTAAGTCTTTAGTCTATGTTTGATTCAATTTATAAAATAACCTAATTAAATTTAGGCAGCTCTTATTGTTTATTATTATATGGCTTTGTTAAATGCTCAATTCTTATTGGTCAATTGAAATAAATAACAAGGTCTAAAAGGCCATGGACACAGTTTTGATTATAGACTCCAGAGGAAAAATTGAGGTGTTTGTAAAATCACTAAAGTCATTTAAAATGTAAAAAAAAAAAAAGAAAAAAGAAAAAAAGAAAAGAAACTGGAAAAAAAACTGAATTACTTTAATCAGTTCAGTTTATTTCAAATAATTAATTAGACGCCCTAAACCAATGGCCTACATATTGTTTAAGCTCAGCTCTTTTATGTTTTCTGACTTCCCTCTGTTGGGAAGATATATTACAACAGTACGTATTGTAGGACAATATTAAACTATTGCAAATTTAACAAAACTGCTTTTAGCAAGCCATCTTCGGAGTCAAGTTTATTTATTTTTTGTGTGTCAAATGGACTTCAAGGTGAAGAATGAACTTCAGAGCTCGGCTAATGCAGAATAGCTTCTGACCACCGGGTGGCAGCAGGATATTATTGGACTATTGGACATTTATGCTGATAGAGCTACAATGTAAAAAACAACAACAACAGAATAACATGAAATAACATAAAATAATAACATAAAATAACATAAAATAACATAAAATAATAACATAAAATAACAACATAAACAACATAAAATACCCTTGTCTGGTATAATCAAGTCTTTTAAAGTCCTGACATGCCATGTTCACCAAAACAAATGTTATTTACACCATGTTTTAGCTTGAATCTAGTCTGTATCCTTAGCTTGCTACATTGAGATTATTCTCTGCCCACTCAGTCTTCTTGTCTTTTAATGCAGATTTACTTGAGGTTTAGGAAACATCTGTGGAAGAATACTGCTACGTATAACTGCTGGACTATGTTGTATAGAATCTAATTTGCACTTTTTCACTTGTTAATTTCCCATCCAAACCCAGTTTACCAGCAAATGTTGTGTATTCCCAACTGTTCTGCAGAACAGGTGATTTATGAGAGAAGTCATATTAATTAGATGAAAAGAATTAATTTTAAAATGAAAAGTCATAATTATGAGATAAAAAGTCATCATGAGATAAACATAAGGATTATTAGATTAAACTCATAATGATGAGATATAAAATACAATAATGAGGTAAAAGCCAAATTTATGATCTTATGAGTCATAATTATGAGATTAAAAAAGCTATAATTGTGAGATAATTGTCAAAATTATGAGATATAAGTATTGATTATGAGGCAAGAATGTATTATTATGAGCTCAAAACATAATATGAAATTAAAAGTCACAATTATTAGATAAAAGTGACAATTAAAAGATTAAAGGTCAGTAAACTATGAGGTAAAAAGTCATAATTCTGGCATAAAAAGTTCAAATTATGACAAAAGTCATAATGAGGTTACAAAATCATAATTGTGAGATAAAAGTAAAAACTATGAGATGAGACATAATTTATATCACATCATTTTAACTTCATCATGTCATAACTATGGTTTACTGTGGGGATATTTTTATGATGTACTGCCTTCTATACAAAATGTTAAATGACCAGGTAATAGAACATTTATATTTATGCTAATGCTATAATAAAGATTAATGCTGTTGTAAAATCTGGTGAGTAGGTGGGATGGTAGTGCTGTAAACCATGGGGATGAGTGATAAACTCCACCAACGACTCACTTCTTCAGTTGGAGTGATCAGGAGGGAAGAGTTCACATGCTCTCTGAGTCAAATCAAAAACTGACAGATAGAGAGATGAAGACTTCGCAGATCATCCGAGGATCATCTGTGCTGCTGCTGCTGATGCTGACCTGGGTTTGCATTGACGGGTACAAGCCTGTCGTCATCGTGCACGGCCTGTTTGATGGACCAAAACAGTTCCAAAATTTGACTGATTACATTCACAAGGTAGGACACTTCAAAGGCGAACAAGTATTTTGAGGGGGAAAAGTGTGAGAAAACTTCTGAAGTTCATCTTTCAAGCTGTAACCAAAAAATCAGTGGTGGAGGAAGATCTTTTACTGAAGTGAAAATTATAAGACCACAAATGGTACAAAAGAGAAAGTACAAAAGTATCAGCATCAGAATATATTTAAAGTAACAACAGTAAAAGTACTCGTTATGCACAGGAATCTGGTGAGATCAACTAATCTCTTCTCATTAACTTATAAACATGTTTTATTTTTAATTAATTAAACCCTTTTTTCAGGACATTTTTAGAACTTAAACATGAGTTCAATCAACTCATTAAGTAAAGTTTCTACAGAAACATGATCAGGATATTAGAAGACTTCCCAGCATGCACTGTTTAAGAGTTAAAACTCTCCTGACATCATCTTTATTAACAGCTTGAAGAAAATATATCTGATGAAAACTTTGTTTGTCTCTAATACACTTTAAGATATGTGAAGTTTCTTTTTTCACAATAATGAAAAAACTGAACTGCAATGAATTCAACAGGAGCAGCTGCAGCTCTAAGTTCAATGTGTGAAATAAAGAACTGACTCTTCAAACTGAGAAAATGTAAAAGTAAATCAAATTTGTTTGTTTGTCGGTATGACTGAACAGTTGTTTGTTCAACTTAATATCTCAAACTTATTGAACAAGTTATCTCAAGTGCAACTGCATTCATATCAAGTTTATTTGACCACAAACATTTGTTTGTTTTGAATCATTGCAAAATTACCTCAACTGGCAGCCTAGGCACTAACCTTTTAAAATTAAAACAACTAGTTTATATTCAGAGTGTATGTTATAAATAGTGATGCATTATAGCATCACTTTAATGTTGCAGCTAAGTTGAGATTTCAACTGATTACTGGGCATGGCACAGTAATCTTTAATAATGGAAAATAATTTTTGTTTGTTTTTTTTTACTATATTTTGTATTAATAATCTGTAACTACAAAGTAATTAGAAACTAATGCTATTGATAATAGCAGTGGTGTTAAAACTACAATATTTCCCTTTAACATGTGATGGAGTAAAAACATAAAGTAGAATAAAATGGGCATACTTCAGTATTGTCGAGTATTTTAACTATGTTACAGAAGTGATAAAGTGGTTCTTTTGCTGAATGTAACCAGAACAAAAGAAATGTGTCTACAGGGTAACATGAACAACCTGTCACTGTATTTGAACCTATTACAGTTAAGAGCCAAGAGATGGAGCTTCTGAGCTCCTTTAAAGGATAACTTCGGTATTTTTCAACCTGGGCCCTATTTCCTCATGTGTATGTGTGTGTATGATTGATGGCTGCAACTCGTTTTAAAATTGCTGCGGTATTGAGATACGCGAATGCAGCCGGCAGCTGCAAAACGAGTTATAACGGTAGTTATCGGGGCAAAATGGTAAAAGTAAAAGTTTGTACATTAAACGTGCTTTTTTTCGCCACAGACTGGCTCACATCACCAGTGTAATCTCTGTCAACAACATGCAAAGCGTCTCTCTTACCGTTCACTCTGTGACGACGTCTCACAGGATCTTTGCTTGTTGAAGAACGTCTTCATTGCAGCGAGTGGGACAGCTGTTTTCTTGAGGTGTGTTTGGTGAAGTGTTTCAGGATTAGATGTCTTCTCTTCTTGGGCTGGCAGTAGTCATCTTGAGAAAAGTGTGCACTGCAGACCCGACGGTCTGCAGGCGCAGTGTCTGGACAGGAGCGTTAGCATCCAGTTGTAGCACAATTAGCCACAACTTCAGCATGTTGCTGTGCGACAAAGTCAGCCTGTAAAAGCTGTACGGGGTGTTGCACAACATCCTGTTCTTGCACTTCGATGACGCAAAAACACGAGCCATTGTTTTCAATAGTTGCAGTAAAACTTTAAGCTGAACTCCGGGACAGCTAACTCCGCTCTGACCGGCTCTCAGCATGATTTTGTTTTCTTCCGGCAACAAACAAAGATCCCGCGAGATGTCGTCACACACAGCAAGCAGTAAGTGAAGCATACTGTTGACAGAGATTACACTGGTGATGTGAGCCGGTCTGTGGCGGAAAAAATCACGTTTAATGTACAAACTTTTACTTTTACCATTTTGCCCCGATAACTATCGTTGCATGTTGTTGACCTTTTTTTTAAATGAAATTTCCTAAAATCACATAAAAGTAATATTCTTGACAAAAATTCATTCCATATGATGTAATATACTGAAAGTTATGGCCATATTTAGAGAGGAGATGGATGAAAATTCTCCCATGTGTACTAAAGGGTTAAAGCAGTCAGGTTTCAAGGGAAGTGAAAAACAGCGGGCAGTTTCAAGGTAATAATTTCTGCTGACTTGTCATTTTCTATTAGATCAGTTTTGTTTTGGACTAACATCTGTATGTGAGCCCACATCTGACCGAGGTTATCAGTCCTCTGGCTGACAGTTGGCAGTTGATTTAATCAGTTCTACAGTGGTTCTGTTGATCTGTTGCTCCTCTGCCACTCACTTCCTCTTTTTTTAAAAAATGTAATTCTCAGGTGCATCCAGGCACTGAGGTGACGACGATTGACAAGTATGACGACTTCTGGAGTCTGGTGCCAATATGGTGGCAGGTTGAAGACTTCAGGAAGATCCTCGACCCCATAATGAAAAAGGCTCCTGATGGTGTCCACCTCCTGTGTTTTTCACAAGGTCCTCTTCACACACAGCATACGCTTCTTAAACATACATAATAAGGATGTAACGATAACAAAAACTTAACGTTGATGAGAGTCAACAATATAATATTTATTGTGATACTTATTGTGAAAGACTTTCTGCTCTACTCTTCTTAGAAAATGTCATAATTCTTGGAATTTTCTGCAACTCTTTGTTCCAGCAAACTTTGTGAATACCCAGATAATTATGGAGTTATATTTGTGCCACAATCCTGAGCGAGCAATTGTAGATTTTGAGCACAGAAAAATATTTTGTGAGCACAGAAAAATATTTTGAGTACAGAAAAGTATTTTGTGAGCACAGAAAAATGTGTTGTGAGCACAGAAAAATACTTTTTGCAAGCACACAAATCAACTTTTGAGCACAAATTACAAGTGTGCTCTCTCACAAACTCCTTCTTGGTGCGCGAGCG